>JAUMHM010033478.1:0-15992 GCA_032362435.1 Melikaiella ostensackeni
CGGAGCGAAAGAGGATCTTTTTTCACATATTATTCTGGTCTGAAGTATGTCATTTACATTTTAACCTTTATTTATTAATAACAATGGCAATTGTCAAAACCATGACAATAATTTGGCCGTAACAGTAAGTTGGTCGCAATATTTGATCAGGAAGGTTAGGAGTGGTGGAATTAGATACAACGCAATAGTTGTGAGTTCACCTTCACTTACTGAGGCAGGCCACAGGGTTCGTTCAGTAGTTCGCATTTTATTTACTTTGTTCACTGTACAGGTACGTCACTTTTTTTGCTGCGTCCGTCTACTTTTTTCACTGCGTCTGTCTACTTTTTTCACCGTTGCCCGGAAAGGTCGACACTGCGCATGCGCTACGTCATCGACAGCAAATCGGTCACTATTTACACAGAAAACAGGTGGAAAAACTAGCACTTTTTCGCGAGTTATAGCAAAAATATAATATTCATACTAATAGAAAATTTTTGCATTTCATGGTAACTATTATCCAAATTCTAAAATAATAGAAAATAAAAGCTAGGAAAATATTTTTGTATAAGCAACCGAACCGTTGTATTTGTGTTTAAAAATACCAATGTCCGACGAAAGACACTAACATTACCTCACACCAAGGGTATGACACGATCTATTCTGTACCTTGAAAAATGTGTGCTGCACAGAAAAAATTAGGAGTTCTATGATGTTGAGGCTCTACTGAAAAACTGGTTCCTTCGGAATCTGTCAAAATCAGATATTAATCAGAAATAGTCCTTTTGTAAACAGTTGAGAATGACAGTTTCCATCATTCTGAGGTTATGATCGATGTTTTCTGGGGAAAATGGATTATTTTACAGAAAAATCTCTAAGTCCCTTTAAGACCTTACAAGTTCTATTATTTTGAGGTGATGTTCAGTGTTTTCTGGGGGAAATAATTATTTTATAGGAAAATCATTAAGTCTCTTTGAAAACTCACAAGTTTCATTATTTTAAGGTTATGTCGGGTGTTTTTGGCAGCAAATGGATTATTTTACAGCAAAATCATCAAGTCCCTTTCAAACCTTACAAGTTTCATTAATTTAAGATTATTTTCGGTGTCTTCCGGGGAAATGGATTATTTTATAGAAAAATCGCTAGGTCCCTCTAAAAACTCACAAGTTCCATTATTTTGAGGTTATGGTGGGTGTTTTTGGCAGTAAATGGATTATTTTACAGAAAAATCATCGAGCCCCTTTAAAACCTCACAAGTTCGATTATTTTGAGATTATTTTCGGTGTTTTCTGTGGGAAATGGATTACTTTATAGAAAAATCACTAAGTCCCTTTGAAAACTCACAAGTTTCATTATTTTGAGATTATGTTGTGTGTTTTTGGCAGCAAATGGATTATTTTGCAGAAAAATCATCATGTCCCTTTAAAACCTTACAAGTTCCATTATTTTGAGATTATTTTCGGTGTTTTCTGGGGAAATGGAATACTTTATAGAAAAATCACTATGAGTGCCATCTCATGTCCGCGTTTTTCTGCCTACTTCTGCGTTCGGCATTTTGTCACTAGGCCTAGTGACAAAACGTGGACCGCAGAACTAGCAAAAAATCGCGCTAATGGGACGACAACCTGAGTCCCTTTAAAACCTCACAAGTTCTATGATTTTGAGGTTATGTTGGCTCTTTTCTGGGGAAAATGGATTATTTTATAGAAAAATCACGAAGATCCTTTGAAAACTCACAAGTCTCACCATTATGAATGTATGTTGTAATTTTTCCGCAGAAATATGCAACCATAACCTCGAATTCAGCAAAGCATTTCGCAAATGAATTTCTTGCATGAGCAAACATACTTAGACAAAACCTGAACAATTTCGCGAAATAATTTAATTTTTCTGCAAAAACTTGCAACATAACCTCGAAATTAGCGAATTATTTTTTAAGGTTTCTATTTTAAAATCTGCTCGTTATTATTAAACGTTTGAAAACTTTTAGCTGCTTTAGTTCGTGATTTACTTTTGATTAATTCAAAAGAAAAGATCGTCAGCTTTAATAATTCGAACTTTCGACTTTCAATGAACAGGAAAAATTTTTCTAAATCGGGAAAAAACCAGAAAATGACCGGGAATTTTTTTCGATGATGAAAGTGGCCAACACTGATCATTATAATCGTATTCTTGAATTTATTTTATGATATAATTAAAATTTTTGAAACTCACAAATTCAAGTCGTCATTATTATTTACCAAATTAGTCATTTATAAAGTCGAAATTGTAAATATTGGGCTTTACAATTCATATCCTTCTTGTAGGTTTGAAATGTCATGATATATTACATACTATTGAATTTATAATGTCTTACTAAGAACTATTTGAAAAATTTATTTAACCTAATCACAAACCTAAACTAAGGATATGAATGGTAAGGTCCACTATTAACAAGTTCGACTTTGTAAGCGACTAATTGGAAATCAATAGTAATATTCTAGCTTTCGAATTTTTAATATTTCAGTCATACTAAGAAAGGAATTTGAAAATATGATTATGAATAATAATGATTTTTACGGCAAATTTTCTCCTTGAAACGTAATTAAACAGAAGAATCGATTTTTTCAAAAAGGGCCAGATCGATTATTTTTAATTTTTGTCTTAAATTGTTTGCAGGATGCCAAAGAACTGAAACAAATTGAAGACATATCATTCATCAGTTAGAACAGTTTTTTTTGAGATTATGTTTGGGTTTTCAAACATTTTTCAAAGATAACGTTTATAATGACCCACGCGCTGTTTAAAACGCTGAAAAATATGTTTTCTTGTTCGTAATAAATAATGGATTTTCAACTTATAGAATAATTCATTAGACCAAAATATTTAAAAAAATCAAATCACTATTCTGCGAATGAAACATATACTTCATTCATTTATCATATTTATAATTTATAAATTATTATAATATTTATAATTTATCATTTTAGTAAAGTAATTTTTTATTTGCAGAACAATGATTTGGTTGTTTTGTTCAGAATCGATTAATTTTGGTCTACTGGATGAATCTGTAAGTTAAAAAGCTATTATTTATAATGAACAAAAAAAATTTTTAGCGTTACAAACAGCGCGCGAAAAATATCCAATCAGGAGCCATGCGTGACTCACGCGCAGTACCGTGTGGAGACGCGTTGGGAGCATTGGTTCATACGGCTTTGACTTGTTTATATCGTAGAAATTCTTGGAACGGAGTCACGGTCATCGAGGCAATACCCGATACTGGAAATAAAATTATAATTATTATTAATTATTATAATTATTATTAATTATTATATTATTATTAATTATAATTATTAAGTATTTAGTAGAAAAATAAGAAAAAGCCTTGGACTTTTCAGTAAATAGGCCATGGAATCCGTGCATTCGGATTTTAAAACAACTTGGCTAAGTACAAAGTTTCAAGCACACATCCTCATTATTCGAGTGAATTACTAAAATCAGTACAAGAATACAGTGCCAGACACCTGTAAAACTAATTTAATTTCTTGTTAACTCGTTAACAAGAACTGATATTATATTTAGTTACAATATTTTTATCAACAAAGTGAAAAAATTCAAATTCATCTCATTTATTAAAGAAAATCGATTTTTAAACCTTAAAAAACACTCTTTAGAAAAAAACTCAAGGCATTTCACTGAAATTCATTTTGCACACTTCTTTGAAAATCAAAAATCGAAATCAAGACGAGAATTTAGGGTGCTATGACGTTTCATTTAAAATTGGTTCAGGCACGCCTTGCTGAAGTTGTTCAAAATTGTAAATTTAATGTTTGAAGTTGAATGATTTTTGTTCAAAATAATCAATATCCGGTGCAAAAGCTTGACATATCCTATTACTCTTCAAATATTACAAATACTCATTGAAAACTAATGATTTTTTATTAGCTATAGCAATTTCAGAAGAAAAGCACGAACAAAACGCAACAAAAAATACTTTAAGATCGTAAATCTTCTTTCAAACCTATTGTTATTTGTTTAAGATAACTGACTTCCCGTAAGAAATATTAACATAACCCTTAATTGTTCCAAATTGTGAATCTTGTTTGAAACCTATACGATCTATACCGATTTCCGATGAAAAACACGAGAATAACCTAAAATTGTTCAAACATTTTTTATCTTTTTTGATATACAATGATTTTTTGTTGAAAGTACCTATTTCCGTTATGAAACGTCAACAAAACCAAAAATAGTGGAAAAGTGGTGCATTTAGTGACTCTGAATGGTAATCTGAAAAATCTTATGATTTTTTAAATTGAAAATACCAACTTTCGACAAAAAACACTAACATAACGTAACAAAAAATTGTGTAATATTATGAATCTTTTTCTAAGTGTAATGTTTCTTGTTTAGGATAACCAATTTTATCAGTGAATAACATAAATAACAATTTTTGTTAACATAACCTTAAATTGTTCGAAAATTGTAAATCTTCTTTCAAATCTGTATCAAAATGCCAATAATTTTCAATGAAAAACACTAACCAGAGAATTGTTCAGAATTGTACATTCTCTTCGAAACTAAATGATTTTTGTTTAAAATAGCCAATCTCTCATGAAAAATGTTAACATAACTTAAAACTATCAGAAAATTGCAAATCTTGTTTGAACTATAATGATTTTTGTTTCGAAATACGAATTTTTGGTATGAAACGCTAACGCGACCTAAGATTGTGAACGAATCATGAACCTTTAAAATCTAATAATTTTTTATTAAAAATACCCATTTCCGGTGTGAAACGCTAACATAACCTAGAATTGTTGAAATTGGGAATCTTTCTGATAATTTTTGTTTAAATATGCTGATTTCCGGCGAAAAAAAATAACACCACCTAAAATTTTTAGAAATTTCAAGCCTTCTTCGAAACTTTATGATTTTATATGGAAATTTTCTTTAAAAATACTCATTTCCAGCGAAAAGCACCAACATAAAACATTTATAATATTTCTCAATTTGCATTTGGTTTTCCATGATTTTTCTTATTAAAAGGGATTATTTGCAGAGTAAGTTCACAACATTCTCAATTCAACATACAAAAGAGTTTCAAGCAATCAATGAAAAACCAATCAGGGTTTGAACAGCAATGACTGCGAAATTTTCGAGACATATCATTGCACCAATTTTTTTTTAGATAGGATTCAATTCCTAAATGGGTGGAGATCACAAGAATTTCCGTGTTGAAATGGAATTTAGCTGTAACTCGATGTTTTCAGTTCCTTGGTAGTGAAGAAAACCCCCAGAAAATATTTTGGGGAAATTCGCAAAAATGGCGGAGGTATGGAACTTTTAAGTTAATGGTACCTTTTTTTCTGAAAATTTTATATTTCTGGTTCTGATCAACCGATTCAACTTTGCAGGATCTGCAATTTTTTGTAATAAAAACTTCCTTTCAGATGTAAAAAGTTCAAAAAAAAACATTTTGAATTTACGTCATTTAAACTTTTTTTTCAATCTCTTGTGCCAGATGAAGTTCTAAATGTGTTTCATAAGTTCTGTAGGTTTCATAGTGGGACAGCCAATAATTCACGAGAAAAAAATTCGCATCCAACATTTGGCACGCTTAAATGTCCACGACAGATCTTAAATATCGCATCAAAAAATAAAAATTTGAAATGGCGGATCCAATATGGCGAGAAACATCTTTTTTTAAAGATGCGTCTAGTCCTTCCGAAAAATTGGCGTAGGTGGACGAGGAAAGGACTAGTCGTCCCGAAATTTCGGCACAAATAGCCAACTTCTTGAAAGATATTTGACTACTCATCCCGAATTTCGGGACGACGCTTCGCTATTTTAAATTATCCGAATTGTATGAAAGTCATTTTTTGTGCGTTTTCTGAATCAAAAGTGCCAAACATTGAATAGGAGATTAAAAATTAATTTAAAAAATATTTTTTTTATTTTACGCTTGAGTTTTGCAGTGAGAAAACCTCAACAAAATGAGTGTTATACAATTCAAATAATTTAGAAAAATATTTGTCGGCATATTGTATCCGCCATTTTGAACTTTTATTTTTTGATGCGACATTTGGAATCTGTGGACATTTCATCGTGCCGAACGTTGGATGCGAATTTTTTTCTCCTGAATCACTGGCTGTCCCGCTATGAAACTTTCAGAACTTGTAAAACATATTTAGACCTTCATCTGACATAGAAGTAACAAAAATAAAAAATGACGTGTTTTCAAATACTCGATTTTTGTTTTTTGGGTTTTCAAAAAAGAGTCAAAACATATTTTTTCTTTTCGTAATTTTTTGCATCTGAAAGTACTTTGTATTAGGAAAAATTCAGGCCTTGAAAATATGATATGAAATTACCAAAAAAAAGGTACCAAATCTTCAAAGTCCTATAACTCCGCCATTTTTTTGAATTTTCCAAAAATATTTGCTGAGGTATTTCCTCATTACCAAAGGACTGAATATATCGAGTTACAGCCAAGTTTCATTCCAACACGAAAATTCTTAGGATCACTTGACATGAACCCCACCAAAATTGAAAATAAATAAGTCAATAATAAACAAATTGTGACGTCAGCGTAACGTTATTTATGGACGACACCTGGTTGTATTTTCGACCTCAAACACTTTTCGTTACTTTTGTTTAATAAAAGTAAAAGTTGGAGAATTACAAATATTGATCCGCAGATTGGGATAAGAATGAAGTATTAGCTAGACGGAAAGCAAGAAGAGAAAACTACGCGTGTAAAAAAGGAAGCTGCCCGTAAAAAGTTTGAGGATTTGAGTGGCATACTTTAACTCTGGATGGCATTAATTTCTCCCTCGAATTCAATTCCTTTTTTCTTCTGCTTTAGCACTTTCTTATATATAGACATAGTCATATAGTGCATAACTAACCGCTTTGTGGTCCACGTGTTCTGTGAGAAAGTCCCGAGGAAAATCCGTTGTCGGGCTAGCCTTTTCCTGCTGACTGCATCGTAAATAAATGAGCCCGGAAATTTACCGAGTGGAAGAGAAAATGCGACCCAAGTGATTCTGAATTCGTTAAGTCCCTTCAATGTAAATACTTCTAAATTGTTAGTGATGTTCAACTGAAAGTGCTGAACAATTATTTAAAATTCAACCAATAAAATAGACCTACAAAATTTCAAAAAACGAATAACCCAGAAACGAGACAATACTTAGTCGAAGGTTTTTCGTGCGCTGAATCAGAATCCGACCTTAGAAAACCGAAAACTTATAAAATGATAATTCTATAACCCACAAATCCGTAAACCCGAAATCATGTCATTTGTTTCTGAATTTCATGCAGTTTTTGAAACATAAGATGCTCACTCACATTGTCATTTATTTCTAAATTTCATGCAGTTGTGAAACATCAGACGGTCACTTGTATTTCATTCGTTTATGAAGTTCATGCATTTGTGAAAAATAAGACGATCACGCGCATTGTCATTTGTTTCTGAATTTCATCCAGTTATCAAACATAAGACGACAACTCACATTGTTCTTCTGTGAGTGCTTCCGGTGCACATAAAACTTGCCGTGTTAGAGATCGTGTTTGAGCGTCAGGCTAATGAATAAGTCATTAGAAATGCCGAGAATTCATTGCAAAGAAAAAGTCAACAACTTTTGTCATGTTTGCGGAAAATTTGAGGAAAATAGTTTCCGTAGAAGAATTAGTGATTCAATAAGAATTCAGTTTCACGAATGTTATCAGATACCTTTAAAAAATCTGGATAAATCATGGGCTCCTAACACTATTTGTAAGGATTGTCGACGTACTTTGAAAAACTGGAATAGAATTTAAAAAAAAAGTTGTTGCTCAACCAACAGTTTGGCGTGAGCCTACAAATCATGATAATAACAGCTACTTTTGCGGATGTAATAATAAGAGTAAAGCCTCGCTCGTTTATCCTGAGGTTTTTAGTGTAACACCAGCAAAATATGGAAAAATAGAAAGAATTGGAAATACTGTTTCTCAGTCACAAGTAGTTCAAGAAATAGAAACTGTTCAAAGTGATGATGCTAAAATCAGTGATGATGAAGTTTCTCTTGATACGAAAGAACCTGAACTTTCCGAACAAAATGTTTTAGATGATTTGATTCGTGATTCGAATCTCCCTAAGGATTCAGCAGAGCTATTGGCTTCAAGACTCAAGGAGAGAAATCTTCTATTACCTGGGACAAAAATTTATATTTACAGGAAGAGAGGTGATACGTTTCGTAAGTATTTCACTTGCAAAAATTTCCCTGTTTATTGCAATGATATAAAAATCTTATTGGTTCATATGGGCTACATGAAGCTTATAAGACAGAAAACTGGCGACTCTTCATAGATTCATCAACAGAAAGTCTTAAGGCAGTACTTCTTCATAGTGGAAATGAATTTGCGGCTATTCCCATTTGCCATTCTACTATAATGAAAGAATCATACGGAAGCTTCGAATTTCTCCTCGAGAAAATTAATTACAATAAGCAGAACTGGTTAATTTGTGGTGACTTCAAAATGATCAATATTTTAGTAGGTTTGCAATCTGGAAATACAAAAAATCTTTGTTTTCTCCGCCTTTGAGACAGTCGTCCTCGAAAGGAACATTGGATGAGAAAGGAATAGCCAAAAAGAATCGAGATGGAGGTTGGTTTGAACAATGTTATTTATGAGAGTATTAACAACACTAATAGGGTATTGTTACCTCCTCTCCATATCAAGCTTGACTTGATGAAGCAACTCACTAAAGCTTCGAACAAACATGACAAATGTTTCAAGTGCCTTCAATTAAAATTTCCAAAATTATCTTATGCTGGGAAGGTATATTTGTAGGGCCTGATATTTGAACACTCATGAAAGACGATCAATTCCTATCAACCATGACACCTGTTGAAAAAAATGCTTGGTCAAGTTTCAAAAGTGTAACAAAATATTTTTTGGGGAATCATCCAGGTGCTTGATGAGTATGAAATTTGAGTTTTTGTTTTCTCATTTGGATTACTTTCCTGAGAATGGCAGAGCATTTAGTGAAGAAATGGGTGAAAGTTTTCATCAGGGCTTTAAACAAAAGGAGCGGCATTATCAAAGTAGGTGGAACGAAAGTATGATGGCGGACTATTGCTGGTCTCTACAAAGAAATCACATATCAACTGATCATAAACGCAAGTCTCATAAACGGTCATTTGAAGACAAACGCGAACGTTTTCATAAGAAGGTAAAGTGAACTCATGTATATCAGATTTAGAAAATGTGAAAAATCTAAAGACTAATTTGAAAATTTTAAGAAGAAAGAGCTGACATACTTGAATATAACAAAATAAAATAAAGAAATTAAGAAAAAAATATTAAGAAATAAGAATAAATTGTTTTGGGTTCATAGGTTTTGGGTTTATGGGTTGTGAGTTTATGGGTTTTAGTACTGCTCTTCGGACGAACTTTTTTTCGGTGGGGTTGTATTCACGAAAACGGCAAAGTACCCAACTTCATTGAACGATATTTCTAAGAAGAAAAAGATGTCTGAAAAATTCAAAAAGGATTTTGAAGGGTAAGAGAGGTACTTTCAGATGCAGTAACGAGTTTTTAGAAGAAAAATTAATTCACGATGTAATTTAACCCCGATCAGAGCAAAAAACCGTGTTTTTTGCACTTGTAGGTTAGGATATCTCAAAAACCTGTGGTGATGGAGGAATTCTGAGGTCGGATTCGGATTTAGCGCACCAAACACCTTCGGATAAGTATTGTCTGGTTTCTGGGTTAAAAATCTTGTCGGCCTGTGTAATTCTGGTAAGAATTATTATTTGATACTAGAAAAATTTCGATTTAATATACATTTGGCATAGAAAATAGTATATTATGCACCAAGGGAGAGAAAAAGGACTTTTTCGACGAGTGTATGTTCTAAGTACCAGCCGCAGGCGAGTGCGTGTGCGTGAACCCGAGATGAGAACTGAAAAAATAAATGAGTCGTAAAAAGTCCCCTCCCTTTTGGCTTATACGATACTTTTTATAACAAATGCATGATTTCGGACACGATTGGAAAAAGGGCATGATTTCTACTCAAAAATAGAGAAACTTTAGAAATTTTTATTATAATATGAATTCAGGAAATTGTGAAAATTTTTAAAATGGTGAAAGTTTTTGAAATTCTGAACAATTTTCAAATTTAAAAAAAATTTAAAATCACTGTACAACAAAATACGAACTATATGTCCACAAAATTGTATGTGGCGTTTCCCAAGTATATTTTCGTGCTAAATTCGAATCTGACCTCCTTTTTTACCTACATTTCAAGTTTTTGAGTTTTTTTTTGTCAATTTTTTTTACATATCGGTTTATTACTGAATGCAAAAAAATTCTTGGCAACAAATAGTACATGACTTCCGTGCAGTTTTTAACGCTGAATTCCTATACGAACCTCACTCTTACGATGACTCAAATGGTTCTCGAGATAATCGCAAAAAACGGAAAAAAGCGTTAAAATAGAACTTTTTTAAAGGGGTTAGGGTCAGTCGGAAGGCCAAAAAAAAACAATTTTTCAAGAATTTTTTTGGGAAAACAGGTTTTATCACTTACTGACAAATGTTCTACAGTCCGAATAATACACATTTCAAGAAGTAAAGGTAATTTTTTAAGGTAAAAATATCGATAAACAATAACCGAAAAATGAGCGATTTTTCAAGGAAAATAAAAATTTTGTGTTTACACATCCGCCATATTCTTGAAAATTAAAGTTTTGACTTAATTCTTTGTTCAAGTACTTCAAAATTATGTAAAAAATAACTGGTTGAAATTTAGTGATGATTGGTTAAGCCGTTCTGGAGATATCATGCTCACCGCAAAACACCTTTTTTTTGGACCCCTGCTGGCAGATTGGCTATAAATTGCTTGTTTATCGATATTTTTACATTAAAAAATTACTGTAATTTCTTGAAATGTGTGTTATCAGAACTGTAGATCATTTTTCAACAAGTAATAGAAGCTGTTGTCAAAAAAAATTCTCAAAGAAATCGTTTTTTCTTGGCCTTGCGACTCACCCTAACCCCTTAAAACATTATACTGAGCGAAGTATTAAAACTTTTTTACTCGAAGAGGAGTAATTTTTCACAAGATACAGAACATAGAAACCATCTCTTTCTCTACCGTTGATAACACTACTATTTATGCCTATTCAAGGCGAATAATTGTCCTCTAGTCCTGTTGAATTTATTGTAATTCCTTTCAGAATGAATTATCTTTGAAATCTGCTTGAACTTTCTCGAATTCGCTTGAAGTCCCTCGAAATCGCTTCAAGTCTATCAAAATCGCTTGAAGTCCTGCGAATTCCATGAATTCCACCGAATCCATAAATTCTCTTGAATTATTATAAATTTTTGTAAATTCCTCAGAGTTGCATTGAATTTGCTGGAACTTTGTTGAGTCTCGTCGAATCTCATTGAAT
Organism: Melikaiella ostensackeni; assembly: GCA_032362435.1. NCBI lineage: Eukaryota > Metazoa > Arthropoda > Insecta > Hymenoptera > Cynipidae > Melikaiella > Melikaiella ostensackeni. Next base: position 11,402 of record JAUMHM010033478.1, read on the forward strand.
TCTTCATCATTTCCTTATATTCATTTGAGTTTTTTTGAACCTGTCAGAATTCGCTAAAATTCTCATTAATTCAGGTCATTTCTTTGAAATTTTCTAGAATTCAATTCAAATTCAGTCTTTATGAAATTCCAGTAAATTCAATAGAATTAAAGTACAATTATTCGCCTTAAATAAGTCTAAACAGTTCAATTCTTAACGGAAAAAAAGGATGGTCCCTATGCCATGTATCTTGTGAACAGTCAGGGCTGGAACTGTAAACGGTATATTTTTATTTTTAAATACCAATTTTTTAAATGTTCCTTTCTCCATTTTTGCGATTATCTCGAGAACCGTTTCAGCTATGACAAAAGTAAGATACGCAAAGGATTCAGCGTTAAAAAGTGCATCCAAATTATGTATCATTTGTTAGAGAAAGCTTTCTACATCCATTTATAAAACGACATGCGATTTTTCCAAAACAAATTTCACTAAAATAGAACTCAAAAACCTGACCTGCAGGCAGAAAATTGCGGTCGGATTCAAACTCAGCACGAAAAACTATTTCGAAAATGATACCTCCCAATTAATCTTTTAGGGTTGGTCCGATCTGTCGAACAATCTATCAACGCGATCAACTAATTGCTGGTTAATTTTAATTATTCATATCTGATTTCACTTTTTACTCCCTAGGGACAGGAAAGCAGAAATTTAGCTCAGCTTCATATGCATTGAAAAGAGCTAAAACCATGCATGTTTTATGAAAAATTATTTTATTTTATTTGTTCGGAAAGTTGTGTTCTAGTTAAACTTAAAAGTAACAGTCAACATAGCTTTTACAGTCACTTAGGTAGCGTAACATGATAATCACGTTTTTTATAGTTTCACCCGAAACTTCTAGTGCTCATTCTTTACTCGTGATCCCTAGATTAAGGCTGAATCGAAAAAGGGAAACGATGTTCTCGGGGCAAACCCCCGGAATCGAAGTGTTCTCACACGAGCTAGCTACTTTGTTTTTATTTCCGGACGTGCCGCACGTGTTTTACGACCATTTTTACGAAGCCCTCAAGCTGGACGCGTCATGTTATATTACAGGGAGACTACGAGCTTTCAGATATGAGAGAAGAAATCTCATTCCAAGATCTGGAACTCTCGAATACCGATAAAAAGGGCATTGCCAAATTTGAAGGAACGTCAAGTCCAGATTTCATTTGGTTTTTATATCTTATTCCTCGCTTATTCCTTCCAGATTCGTTGAAGAAACTCGTGAAATACGAAAGCTTCAAGAAATGGAATAAATTTTCGATTTTCAGAATTCCAAGTCCATAAATTTGAATTAATCAGCCGAAAGTAAGAATGATCTTTCCTTTCAATTCATAGAAATTTTTCATTCAGACTTCCGGAACAGAAACTTGTAATTTGGACATATCAAGATACCTTTCTCTTCAAGTAGTGATTCTCGAATTGCTGATATAAATCGGCATTGCGAAAAGTCATATTAAGCACAAAATGGATGGGGTGGACCTTTTGATGTAAACAGAAAGTCATACTTTTTTTCAGGATATTTGCTTGACACTTCATACATATTTCTAAATGAGTGGCAATTTTTTTCGACCCGAGAAACTGAGGATGATTTATCATACAAACTTTCAGACGTAATTTGTCAGGGTTTCGGGATAAAGTTCTTAAGGACGAGTGGTTTGGCGCCGACGCATGGATTTTTAGATAGGGAAGCTAGTACATATGTATAGGAGAAGATTCCATTATTTTTCACGTGTTTCTGCTGTGTCACCGCCGCGAGGGATATCATGTGCGTTAAAAAGCGTACATCATGTTTCATGAAACTCGGAAAGAATAAACAAGAACCATTTTTTGTAACGTGGGTTGAATTTAGTCCATTATTTCTATCCACGTTACGGCTAAACCAACTTTAATCTCACGAAGGTAAGTGTAAATATTTTTCACTGAGGGCATATAAAACACAAACAAAATATTATCAGAGGCAACACTTTCTAAAAAGCTTCCATTAGTGAAAAAAATAGTTATGGGATTTTTGAAATATGTGTAGCAAACTATTATCAAAGCGGAAGGAGATAAAAAAAATGCAAAATGATTTTGCAGAAAACACAAAATTATTTTAGAAATGGGTTGAGAAGATTAGAAAAGGAAGGGCTAGCACTGAGTTAGTCGGAATTAAGAATGCTGATGGTGAAATAGTATGTGATACAATACGATTTTTTTTAGTCAAATTAATTATGCGATACATAGTTAAGTGAAGTAAGAAAAGCATTCGTTGTAGCAAATGTTTAAGGTCGATTTGACTAAATTCAATAAGAATTGATGCAAGTAAGATTAATTAATATATCCAACTAATTTTTTTATTTCCCTGAGGCTTCAATGTAATTTCTGTAGTAAAGTGGAACTTACATGTTCAGTTACGGCTGTTACTATGGATAGTCAGTCCTACTACAGAAACAACGGTATTATCTATTAAGCAATAATGGTTAATTCAATTGAGAAAGTAGTTGGATTTACTAATTTCCAGTCAACTACATGACTTATTTGAACATTTCGCAGGAATTTTTTTCTTGACATTATTTGATTTTCTGTCACAGACCTGCAAGACTCCAATCTTTTGCAGAACTTGCAGGTAATATTAAAATTTTTTTTTGATTCTTTGATTCTTGGTAAGGAATAAAAATAGATTCTGTTACTTTACCGGTAAATGAAATGATGCGTGAACACTTGACTTTTTAAATGATTCTTTTCCTCCCAAAGCAGGGCTCTATGTTTAGCGGTTTATATTCTGTAAACTTGTTCGTTTTGAGGACCTAAAAATTCAGATACTTCACTACTTGACTTTAAAATACAGAAAAAGATTTCGTTCTTGGAAGCCTGGTACGAAAAATCAAATAGTGGGTAAAAACTTGCTTTAAAAGAAGGTTTTCGTTCCCAAAAGCAGGAATTTTACTTGTAATGGTATATCATCTGTAAACTGGTTCGTCTGATAAGGTCCTGGAAAAGCAGAACATTTATGATATCAACTGTAAACATTGCAAAAAATTTGGGTCTTGCGGGGCTGTGACAGAAAATCGAATAATGTCTAAAAAGTAAACTTTTTAAATTGATCTTTGTCCTCCGAAAACAGGGCCCTTATGTTCAGCGGTTTATATTCTGCAAACTCGTTCGCTTTGAAGTCCCGAAATGTCAGACATTTTACAACTTCGCCTCAAATTACTGCCAGAGATCAAAAAATCAAATACTGCCTAAGAATTCGACTTCTCAAATTGATTTTTCCCATCCAAGCAGGACTCTCATATCTATTAGTCAATATTCTGTAAAATTGTTCGTTTTGAGGACCTAAAAATTCGGACAATCTTTCATTTGACTTCAAACTACAGGAAGAGATTTCGTTCTTGGGATCCTGGAACGAAAAATCAAATAGCGGGTGAAAACTCGCTTTGAAAAAATATTTTTTTGTTCCTAAAGGCAGGAATTTGACTTGTAATGGTATATAATCAGTTTGTAGACTGGTTCGTTTGATAAAGTCCTGAAAAAGCAGAACATTTATAATATCACCTGCAAACATTTCAAAAGATTTGGGACTTGCGAGGCTGTGACAGAAAATTGAATAATGTCTAAAAAAAAAAGGACTATTTAAATTAATGTTTGTCCCCCAAATCAGGGCCCTTATATTTTATGGTTTATATTGTGCAAAGTTGGACGTTTCGAGGTCCCAAAATGTCAGACATTTCACAATTTCCCCTAAAGTTACTGCAAGAGATTTCGATGAGGTGAGGTGATGGCAGGAAATCGAATACTGCCTAAAAAGTCGACTTTTTAAATTGATTTAACCCCCCCCCCCCTCAAAAAAGCAGATCTCTCATGTTTAATGCAGGCCTGAGCAAGCTAGGGATAATATTCTCACTAAGCACATGTAATCTAGTTTGTTTTAAGGACATGAAAATTCAGACGTTCTTGGGAGCCTGGTACGAAAAATCAAATAGTGAGAAAATTTCGCTTTAAAAGAGGTTTTTTTGTTTCCAAAGACAGGAATTTTACTGCTTATGGTTCATAATCTCTGATGTAGCTCCTTTCGAAGCTATGGAAATGCAGAAATTTTATAAAACCACCTGAAAAACTGCAAAATATTTGGGTCTTGCGGAGCTGTGACAGAAAATGACATATTGCCTAAAAAGTCGACTTTTTAAGTTTACTTTTGTCCCCCTAAAGCAGGGATCTTATGTTTAGTCGTTTATATTGTACTTCAGAAACCTCAGACCACAAAAACGTGCTTGTTTTTGGCTAAGTCAATTATACAGGAGTTTGGTCTCCTTATGGCATGGACATTCCTAGGTCCATGCTTCATGAGTTTATGAGATTTTTCTTTATGGTTATTCTGGGCTATTCTCCAAAGTTTCGAACTTGAGAGTTTTGAGGGTCTCGACACCACGAATGCAAAGGAATTCGTGCATGAGTTTGACCAATTCGAATTTCAAAATACCATTCGAATTTCAAAATAAAAAGAGCACCTCTGGCCTTCCACCCGAAAAAGCGAATGACATACGACGTAGGACGGCCAACATCTTACGCCAAGCCCAACTTCCCTCCTCAA
>JAUMHM010033568.1:0-15987 GCA_032362435.1 Melikaiella ostensackeni
TTCTCAAAGAATGTGGTGTAGAAGAAACATTGTTTGACAAGAGTGAAAGAAATTTGCTGAGATGGTTTGGTCATGTTAAGGGAATCAATCAAGAACGTTTAACGAATCACGTGTATTCAGGTGAAGCGAGGGGTAGCATACCCAGAGATAGACCGGAGAAAGAATGGTTAGAATGTGTGAATGAGGCTCTGAAGCGAAGGGATATAAGGTGTGGAAGAAACACGAAAGCATGCATGAAACAATCTATGGATGTAACGGAAGCAAAAGATGTATGCAAGGGTAGGGATGTACGGAGGTCAATTGTATATGAGAAGGAGAGTGATGCCTGAAATGAAAAATTCTGGATACTTATGGGCCCGCGTGAAGGGATTTTCTTAGTGAATTAGTATAATGGCTTCGTGAAGCTCTTCACCTGAGGTGATTGTCTTAAGATTGCTGCAAAAAAAAATTTTCATGATAACATAATCGGAAGAATTTCGCAAAAAAAATTCTATAGACATTTTTCAATTATTCTTAATTTGAAAATTGACTCTGGGACAACCATGCATTTTCCGTAGGATAGGATAAGTTTAGAATTACATGTTTAAGTTTATCAACAATAAAAAACATGTATGTGACTATTTATATATAAGCGTTGTAATTTTTAATCTATAAATACGAGTAATTAGTAGACTTAAATAGCGAGTCATTTTTCTTCAGCTACCATCCTTAAATTTTTCTCGTGCGTCAATGAAACTTTATTATACTCTCGGTTAAAAATTCAAGCGCTCGAAACGAATCTTTCGCTTGTTTTGAAGAAAGTTCTCTCACGTTGTCTGTCACGCTTTGCAAGATTGTAAAATATTTTTTGTGTAATTGCTTTCCATTTTAGCATTACCGTCTTTCCAAATTTCACCAAGAAGTGCAAATATTTATTACCGGGCAATTAGAAAAATCCACTGACATTCTGCTATAAAATCCTACTTCGTTCATTAGGTCAAAAAGTGTTTAACAAATTGTCCACGTGATATACGGACGGTCCCTTAGTTGTTTTCTACTATTGAATTAGAAAATATCTGGACTAAACTAATTAGCAATTTTTGACTAATCCTCAGTGATTAACTTTTCGTTAATTGAATGAGTGAAATTTGACTAGTGATTAGTCAAATTTTACAAATTTTGATAACTGACTGATTGATCATTGATTTAGATAATTGCTCTTTTCTATGGAAAATTAGAAAAATGCACAAACAAAAAACATTTGTACAACTCAATAAAATTTCAGAAATCGAAAACAGAACTCAGTGGAAAAGTAGTTCTTGAGGACCCTGAATGTGTGTAATTAATTTAGAGGCGACTGATAAAGGCTTAGGCTCCGCGTGTTAGAAAAATATGTTGAACAGAATTCTTGTCCTCGTAATTTTAATATATTCTAGGATTCCGATTTTTTTCACGTCTCTGAAAATTTTAACCATCTGCCGCAGTTTTTATTTGCTGATCCGTAGAAGATAATAATAATATTAAAAGACACGTGTTTTCAACAAACACCTTCAAAACTTACAGAATTGAAATGGGATTGTTAATTCCTAAAAATCTTTTCAAATATTGTTACATTATTTCAAACAGCTGAATTTAAATTACAGTTGAATTTGAAACTGTCTGGTCACGATAGTTTTCATTTTACATTATTCGCTTTAGAACACTTTTCAGTCAAAATTATTTCATTTGCAATGTTATTGATTTGAAATTGTCTAAGCAGTATGGGGTCGTTTCTGGAAAATTTATAAATTTTATAATACGAGTTTAATGCACTTTTTGAGTCTGCTTATTATGCTCTCAAAAATTCGCCTTAAATTAATATTAATAGTCTTTTTTTCATGTAGAAAAATAAAACACTACAGCTACTTAGTATGTTTGCACATTCATGTGTTAGCATTTAATAATTTGTAGACGTCCATATTAAAACAGCCCACTTTGTCTCTTGTCAATAGGGGTCAACTTCAAACTGAATTCTGTCTGAAGCCGAACCTTATAGACAAGCGACAAAGTGGGCGGTTTCAATATGAACCTCCACATTGTTTAATTTCATTATTTTGATGTTTTAAATGTTTTCTCTTGAAAAGGTGGAATAACCTATCTAAATTCTGAATAAAATGAGCCCAGAGTCCAGTGATTTTGTAAAGTTTTTAAGAAGCTATTGTTAAAATAGTGCAGATTGTAATGTTTAATGTTTTTTTCTAATTTGAAATAAAATCTGAAGTTATAACCATTTTTCAATGTTCTTGGCTGAGTTTGAAGATAAATTTCTCGAGATTTGCAAGAATTTGTCAATATAATTGTTTGGTTTTTTTTTTACGCTATGCAAGAACTTGAAGTTGGAATAAAAAGTTCGGGTAAATTTGAAATTTGAGTTTGAAATAAAATTTGAAAATTTGAAGAAGAATTTGAAATTTGAATAAATTGAATTTGCAAGAAAGTAATAATAAAAATGAAATTAATGCATCTTTTGAAGAATTTTTGTAGAAAATACATGATTAATTATTTCATATAGTGAAAAAAAAATTTCTCAGCACGAAAAATAGTTACTTGATTATTCAGACATTTACCTTTTAAATGAGCACAAGAACATTGGATAATGTTTATTATTTTGGCTGTTACTCAAAATTTAAAGACATTACAATTCGAACTATTTTTACAATAACATCTTTAAAAATTGACAAAATTACTTCATCCTACTATCATTTATTCAGAATTCAGGTATATCTCAATCTATGAAGGAAAAAAAATTTACACTCAGAATATATAAAATTAACCATTTTTTAATACTAAACAATTAAGTCAAAGAAGGTCGGCAAGCGCCCTTACAAAAAACAAAATTTTCTCATTTTTTCATCTTTCAATCACTGATATAGAAAACAGAAGAATATAACATATGTAATTTTATTTTTATCGCAATTCTACATGCTAAGAGCTTCAATTTAAGCCGTCCACGAGAAAAATCGAGCTGAAAGAAAAGCTTCCAGCATAGAGGTAAAAAAAACCAATTAACCCGATTCCTTCATTTCTCTTATTTTTTATGCACTGTTAAAAAGGAAGCCTTAATAGATAAGCGAGTGAAAATATTTTTTCTTGAATACACTGCGGCTGGTGAACATTCATGTCAAATTTCATCCCTCCAGTCTACGAATTTATACGAAACCCTAAAGAGGGTTCTCCACATTATTTTGCTGAATTGTTACGGAAGTTGGATTAACTTCGAAGTGAATATTAGACATTTGAATAAATTATTGCGCTCTTATCAGTTTGTAAAAAATTAAATGTGTAATTAACCGGGAAAAATCAAAAACTAATTGGGCGGAAACCACGAAATGACCTGGAATTTAAAATCATTTGTCGGGTAGACATCATGATTTATTACTCAGAGAACTTTCAGATTTATTCACAATGTTGCCAGTTTTCAACAAATTGGCTTCGTTTATTGAACAATACTGTTACTGCCAGAATGGACAGTCTAGAAAAAGTCAGATCTAAGTCAGGTCTGACATTAGACATAAATATAAACAATAAAAAATATAGATCCTAGATTAAGTTGAAATGAATAGAGTAAGATTAATTTTCAGACAATAATTTTTTTATTTGAGAACGTTACGTACATATCTAATTTTCATATTAACATCTTTCTTCAAGCAGATAAAACCATTTTTCGTGTCGTCAGTTTGACAAAAATGGTTATTTTCTGTTACAGTATATTAAAGAAAAAAAGACCATATTTTTAGACAAGGAAGTTAGGAGGACGATCTTGAGGATTCCGAGGAAGACGCTCGAACCCTCCTGCATAACGACGGTTAAGGCTAAGTTCACCTGGTAGTCGTACCAGAACTTGCATGGGACTAGTAATGGGATTTTCTTCGTCGACTTCATCGAGTGGTATAAGATCTGCTACTAACAAACCGTCATTGCCCTTTATAAAACATCGATTTATTCCAGGACGTACTTTTCTCATATTAGATTCCGTATCATCTCGTGATATTTCGAGATTTGAAATCCACCTATCGCCACTGGGCGTTTTTAAAAAAACACGCTCTCTTGGATTACTTGGTTGAGTGTTGAAGTCTTTAACCCATGCTGGAACTTCAGTGACATGATTCAGAGTTCCCATAAAAACTACACCATTTTTCATTTCTAAATAAAAAGCGGTTTGGGAAGCTAGAGGAAAAGTCCAAGGTAAAGGTGGAGGTGAACGTGGATCTTCTATACTCGTATGTCCTTGTCCACGTCTTCTCATCGCACCTATTTCTGTAGGACAAAAATAGAGATTGATGAAGTTTTTCTACACACAGTAAAAATAGCTATTAGTAATTGCACTATCGACGAATAGTATCGGACCACCAACTCTTGGCAGGAGCTAGGAAAATGAATTTATGAAATGGATATTTCACAAAAGTGATCTTAACGATTTTACCTTTTATTTGAGCCACTAAGAATTGAAAAATCATTAAGATTTCATTAAGATTTTCCTAGCTCCTACCAAGAATTGAAGTTTAAGTAGAAAATTCCTCGAAACATTGGAATTTTATTTTTGTCATTCTCACGTGATATATCAATACCCACAAGGCCAAATTACTTCGACTAGGGCTCATTTATCGCAGCATTTAATAAGCTTTTCAACGGGTCTTAAACATATTTTTATCTATATAGTATTCTGGATGGCTCTATCTCTTTACGAAGTCAAGGCTAATTTTTAATAGCTCAGCCACTTAATGGTCCGATACTATCAGTCGGTAGTGTAAGATGAGGGGAATTGGGAAACTTAAATGTAAATTTCACTGAAAACAAACAGACGGGATATGAAATTTTCTCAAAAAAACGTTTGAAAACTTCTAGAGATAAATTAGGGTATAATTTTGTAAATCATACCGCTAGAAGTTTGTTAATAATGCTCTTAATATTTTTCGGAAAATTTACCAGCTCTTTTGATTTATTTTAAAAAGCTTATCACCTTTTTCGGTGAATGTCCCTTAAATAAATACCTCCCAATCGCTGTTGAAGGGATCATTAAAGTGCTACCCCCTAATAGGACATGAAGAATTTTTTTTTTCAATTTTGTTGGAGTACCGAAAAAGTTGTGATCTATCAAGATCACCTGTGATTTCTTTTTCAAATATTTTTGATGTCGCTTTTAGCCACTACAGAGAGGTTGAAAGTTTTTCAATTTAAAAAAATTAGGAAACTTTTTTCTATGATCACGAAAAATGTCGCAAATTTTTCATGTGCGCACTTTTTTGTATAAAATAATGTTATAAAACCATATTTACGAAAAATAACTTTCTTCACTCCTCCTTACCCCACATCTTGGATTCATAAAAAAACACTGTAGCACTTTTATCCAATCAAACATCAAATTCATCCTCCGCCAGATGAATTTGATAGCATTTAAATATAATTGAACGATATTTTTATCAACTGGACGATAAAAATCGTAGTCGTTTGTTTTTTCAATAGCTGGTTCATTTTTCTCCAGTTTTAAAATGAAAAAACTCACTTTTTTTATCAAAAATGCTTTTCTTGAATAAATATTTGCGCGACGGTACTCCTTATTTGTTATTAATATTATTATTATGTTACATCACACTTACTTGTAAAATCGAGAAAAACCATGCAGGTAAAGAGGAGAATGACGATCTTCATTTTCTCTGGATGAAGATAACGATAGAGAACTAAAATATTGCCTGATTCTTCAGCGATTTTGGTTACTAATATGTTAGTGAACTCTTCTTGTCGATTCTTCAGGTGCGTGCTGTTGTCTTTTATAGGTATAATTCCTCGGTTTACGATGGGAGTAATTTGAAGGTAAGTAAAGTCTTTTATCTTTATTTGGCGGAGTCTGGCCTTCTTATTATTCCGAAAGAGTTAGAATTGTTACACTATCGCGTTCTTTTATAAAACTTTTATATTTAACATGATTCGCTTTTTAAAATCTGCTTTTCACTATATAGTTATAGATATACACTATATAGTTATAGAGTCCTAAATAAATTTGAACGTGGAGAAAATTTGTTGGTGATGCTTTACTCGACTTTTAAAGTAACCTCCGGACATATATTTTGGAATTTATAAATGTATTAATATAATAATAAATAATAATATAAATGAATTTATAAATTTATAAATGTTGAGTTTATCGGTTAAAAATAATGCGTGATCAAGAACATATATGCACAAATTTTATTATAATTAGGAATGTACTTTCAGTGGCAGATTTCCCATACAGGCTACATAGGCTGCAGCCTAGGGCGGCAGAATGTTCGTGCAATAAATTTTCAAAAATTTTAGATTTTTTCAACAGAGATGCAGTCTGAGCGTTGTGGAAGAAAATTGTCATAAATATTCACTTAAAATAATGCTTCTTTATTCAACCAACTCATGTAATTTATTGAGTGATATTGTACTTTAAAACATTACATAATTCATCTGATGAATTTTCATTTTACCGCGCATAATGTTTGTCTTTCTCACTTTTATCTCTTCCGCGGCAAAAACAAACAAATGAAAGCGCTACACATCAGGAAATATTTGAGATAAATTGTGAACATTGACACAAAATTTCCAATAACATCAATTTGAGAATTGCCGTCTCGGAAAAACTTACGTTGTTTTGGTCTAAAGGCGGAAAATGTCTGTCAGTCTAGGGGCGGCAAATGCCTAAATTCGCCATAGTGTTTGAGCTAATTTGGAAAATTGGTTTCGGACTTGACGTAATATGAGATTCCAAAAATTCATTCTTCAAAATTATAGTACGTCATGTCCGCCAAATATTTGTACTTAAACTGTTTCTAATTGAAATTTCTAGTAAAAAGTTAAACAGACAGATAGTTTACATTATTCTATTTTATTGCATACCTTGTATTAAATGAGTTGTTCCCATATTATTGACTTCCGAGTTATATTCCGATGGTCACTTTTAGGGTTAAACATATTTTTGAAAATTCTTATCACTCAAACTGAATTTAGATTATCCATATAACATATGCGCTACGAAGTTGGCATTTTTTCACTTAAAACAATGCAAAAAAGGACATGGTGTAGTATAATTCTAACTTTTGATAGACGTCAATATTTTTACTAATGATCGCAGCAGCTTAGAGAAATAATTTTAGGGAAAAATTTATTCAGAAACAAAATTTAACACTTACTGGACCTAAAAATAATAATAGTTCAAAATTTTCAAAAAGTGGACAGGGCGTAGTGTAACTCTGAGGCAACGATTTATAACGTTCACTCATGTTTAAAAAAATTATTCGAATTTGCTTGTAATTTTTATGTATGTTTTGTGGGCGTTTACATCACATATGTAAAGTTTTATTCTACCTATCACAAAATAAATCGCTTGATAAACAAGATTTTCAAAAAGATGAGGGTCTTAGAGGGTTCGGGCCAAGCATCGGAGAATAATAATTGCTTTTTGGTTTAGACGTTTTTAAGTTTTTATTTACACAAAAAGAAAACGTTTTCTTATTCTGAGACCCAAAACAGGCTGCACTGACCTTCATTCTTTTAGGATTTCAATTTCAAAACTTTAAAATTACACAGTTTTGAATTCACACATTCATTAACATGACAATTATATAGTGATTAAATACAAATACATAATTACAAAATGGTAAAGCAATTTTGAGAATATTGCAAAAAAAATTTCATGACAGTATACTTACAAGAATTTTGAAAAAAAAAAATCGACAGACATTTTTCAATTATTGTTAATTTGAAAATTGACCTTGGGAAAACCATGCATTTTACGTAGGATAGGATAAGCTTAGAATTATTTAAGTTTACCAGCATTAAAAACATGTGTATGTATGCGACTATTTATGTATAAGAATTGTAATATTGAATATACAAATACGAGTAATTAATTGGCTTGAACAGCGAGTCGTTTTTTTCTCAGCCATCATCTTTAAATTTTTGTGATGCGTCAATGAAACTTTATTATACTCTCGGTTAAAAATTCAAGCTCTCGAATCGAGTCTTTTTTTTTGTAAGGAAGCTCTCTTACGTTATTCATCATGCTTTGCTAGATTAAAAAATATTCTTTCTGCAATTGCTTGCCATTTTAGCAATACCATCTTTCGAAATTCCACCAAGAAATGCAAATATTTATTACCGGACAGTTAGGAAAATCCACTGACATTCTGCTGTAAAATCCTCATTCGTTTATTAGGTCAAATGTGTTAAAAAAATTTTCCACGTGATATATGGAGGGTTCCTTAGTTGTTTTCCACTTAGGAAATATTTGGACTAATGTAATTAGTAATTTTCTACTAATCTTTAGTGGCTCATTCGTTGCTAATTGAATTAGTGAAATTTGACTAGTAATTAGTTAAATTTTACGAATTTTGATCGAGAGAGCTGTATACTACATAATTAGAAAGGTAGTAAAGTATATTTTGCGTAAGAAAAAGAACTACAAAATTAAAATAAACTTCGTTTGGCACTCAAGTACATACTTATTCAAGCTGATGCTTATTTGAGGCAAATCATTTTTACGAAGTTTTGCGAATAAAAGCTATTTTCTGTGGCAAATTAGAAAAATGTACAACCGAAAAATAGTTGTACAACCCAATGAAATTTCGGACATCAAATACAGAACTCCGTGGAAAAGTAGAGCATGAGGACCCTGAATGTGTAGTTAATTTAGAGTCGATTGATAAAGGCTTAGGTTCCACGTATTAGAAAAATATGTTGAATAAAATTCTTCTTTTCATAATTTTAATACATTCAAAGACGCCGATTTTTTCACATTTTTGCAGGTCTTAACAGTCTGCCGCAGTGTTTACTTGCTGATCCGTAGGAGATAACAATATTCTTAAATGACACTGTCTTCAACAAAGAGTTTCAAAACCTACAGAATAAAAATGGTATTACTAATTCTTTAAGTTCTTTTCAAACATTGTTACATTATTTCCAACATCTAAATATTAATTACAGACAAATTTTAAATTTCCTAATTACGAAATTTTTTAATTCACATTATTCGCTTTGGAATATTTATAGGTTAAAATTTTTCAATTCCGAATGTTTTTGTTTTGAATTTATGTAAGCAGTACAGGGTCGTTTTTGGTAAATTTATAAATTACATAATACGAGTTCAATGCTTCCTTTGAGTCCGCTCATTATTTTCTCAAAACTTAGTTTTAGACTAATAGCTATTTTTCAGTTATGTGCATGAGTCGAACTGAATTATATATAATCCATTTCAACTCATTTGAGAATTGAGTCAAATAACACAGCAAATTTGATTTTTTCTCTTAATTCTACATGACAAGAACTTCAATTTTAGCCATGCTCGAAAAAAATTTGACTTAAAAAAAAGCATTCAGCATGTGGGTCTAGACAACCAAATTTTCCTCATTTTTCGTATTTTTTAACCATCAATGTTAAAAAAAGACAACTGTAACACAGCAAATTTTTTTTATCTCATGTAGCATCATCAATCACGTGATACGCACGCGTGTTGTTTTTCGGTTTGAGGGAAAAAATCATTTTTAATACAGAATAAAAAACCCGAAAAACTATTTATTTTTTAAAAGTTTTTGAACACTTAAACTGAAGCTCAAATTATATTCTAGGCATTTTACACCCCATGAAAATCAGGTTAAACGGCAGTCGCTTACCATTCGAGGAAATCGATCATTTTCCTTAGATTCTTTAGAAAATTTGAAAGAAAAAGATTTCAGATAATTCGAAAACAAATTTAGAAAAGGTGGAGTGTACACATTGCGTTTACAGTCATGCAAATACCTGAAAATATAATTTTCAAGGTCAAAACTAATAACTGATATTCAAAAATCTACATTTTGTTTTCATTGTATGTAAATTATTCAGGTTTTAGACTATGAATATTTTCAAAGCTTCTAAACCTTCTCAACATTTTTTTAATTATTCTAATTTTTACTAAATTTTTTTTAAGTCTATAAAGCTAAAAAAAGGGCATTAAAATCTTCAAGATTCTTTGTTGACAATTTTGGAAATATTTTGAAATATTTTGAAACTTTATCTTGAAATTCATTTTTCAAAATAAAAAATCATTTGAAATTTTTCCGGGAATCTTCAGAAATTTTTACATTCTCATAAGAGAATGTATTAGATTTGTGTAACATTTGCCCCCCCCCCGTTTTTGTCAAATGTCCACGTTTTGAGACCCCCTGAACCCAAAAAACATGTTCTTACGAATTTTTCTGTCTGTCAGTCTGTCTGTGTGTCTGTACATTTTTAGTTTGTGAGCTCGATAACTTTCTAAAGAATTGACCGATTGGATTGGCCTTTGGCACATTCTTTTAGTGTCCTATTTTGAAGGCCAAGTTAGTTATTCAGCCATTTTGGACAAAAATTCAAAAAGTTAGATCATTTTGAGAATTTTTGAGTCCACTTTTTTTCTAACTTTCAAATTCTATGTATGGCTTTTCGTAGTACTCAAAAAGTCGAACAATTTATCCTTTGGACTTTTTTCGATGAAAAAGAAAATTGTGAGAGTTATAACATCTGCAAGATTCAAAAAAAGAAACGAAAATGAAAATTTTAAGCCAAACAATGCAATTGCAAACATGCAAACAATGCAAACATGAAAAAAAGTCGAGAAGAGAAAAACGTTTCTTTTTGAAAGCCCTACAAGGTTGCCATAAGAACTTTTTGAATTTTTTTGAAAAATCGAAAATTCAAATTTTGAGCCAAATAACGCGGAATACGAAAGAAAGTTGAGATATCAAAATTGTTGCCTTTACGAAGACTCATAAGCTTTCTCTCGAACATTTTTTGGTAGACAGATAAGGAAAAAATAGTAAAAAAAGTTGGAATTTGTACTTTTGAAAGGTCAAATAAAATTTCTTCTAAACATTTTTTCATAGGACCAATCGTAAATCAAGATAATTCTTTGAATCGTCTTTTTAACTATTTATTTGCATATATTATGCGGTGAGCGCAGAAAATCGAGCGCAAAACGCGAATATTATGATGAGAATGTATTCCTTAAGGCTGATAGAGCCTGAAGTAAATAAATTTCCTCTCTCATTTAAAATAAAAAACAAAATTATAAATTTATACATGAAGAACACATAACACCGAGCGCGAAGCGCGACGACCGAATCAACATTTTGCTTTAAATTTGGTAGGGAGGACATATTGTCTTTTATCTTTAGCTGAATTGAAACAGGGACATTTTTTAATTCTAAAATTTTTATTGAGTTGGAAGGGAGGAAATTTTGACATTCAATTATTATTTTCTGAATTGGAAGAGGGACATTTTCTAATTATAACATTTTAATTGAGCTTCAATGGAGAAAATTTTGGTTTTAATTATTTTCCAAGTTGGAAAAGGGCATTTTGTAACACTTTTGTTTGTTTGTTTTTTTAATTGGGAGAGGAAATTTTTTTAAACAGTTAAAATGGGTCAAAGTCATACAAATTCTGTACTTTTGACAAATTTTTCAGGTCAAAATTTGGAATTTTTTATTTTCAATTTTTTCATGAATTCTAAGAGCGAATTATTTATTTGTAACATTTTTTTCGCTTGGAAGGGAAGATATTTTGGTTTTTAACTTGCAGCTGAATTGAAACAGAGACATATTTTATTTTTTACATTGTTATTGAGTTGGAAGGGAGAAAATTTTGGCTTTCAACTATTTTCTGAATTGAAAGAGAGAAATTTTTTTATTCATAACATTTTTCAACGGAGAAAATTTCGGAATTATTCATTTTCTAAGTAGGAAAAAGATATTTTTTTATTTCTATACTCTTTATATTGCAGTTCAGTTTGAATTATTTTAAATTTAAAGAATTTCAGTTTTAAGGGCTTGAATTTGAAATACATAAAAATAATTATAATTCTTGAGAAATGTTGAAGGAGGCCCCTTTAAAAGTTATGGTATTCTTCCTAGAAAGGAGAAACCCCCGATGTACAGTTTATTACTTTGCATATTTTTACCTCTTCTATGATAGTGGTTGATATTTTCTTTCTTTTTTTATTTAATTTGAACTTACAGATGTTTCAAGTATTTATATTCATGCACTAAATTTAAAACACGTGACTGTTATTAATGAATAATTAAGGGCGTGGAAACCAGGCCCTAACCTCAAAATTGAATTGTCTCATTTTGCACCATCAATACAAGAATTATACCTATGTTAGATAAAATTAGGGCCTAATTCTGTTCTGAATTGAGTCTGTGTTCGGAGTAAAAAATTGGTTAATTTCAATACTTTTTGAGTAAAACGATTTTTTTGGATTCTAACCCGGGCATTCGAAAAAATCGTTTTACACATTAAGTATTAATAATAATGATCACGTCATTCGTCTGACAGATGTAGTTAATGAGGTAATTGATGCTCATTGTTCGTCCAATCCTCATATGAAGTCTCGTTATAGAAGAGAAAAATCACTCTTGCAATATTTTAAAAACCTCGACTTTACCTTGGAAAAATTGTAGGAATTATTCCTCGAGTTTTATGCTTCAAAAACAGGTAGATCCGAAATTCACCTGACTCAAACAACTTACGAAAACTATTCTAATTACAATCTGAAGGCTCGAGACGATCTGAAGGTGCCACATTATACCTGACGTCTTAGCGACCCTTGGCTATTGTTCTGCGCTGGGCTCGATCTCGAAGCTGGACGGGGCGTTGTGGCTCTCAACCGGAGGCTACTCCATACATATTTGTTAAAAAATGATGTTTTTAAAATGTGTTCCTAAACAAAAGTTTTTTTCGCAACTTTTCCCCCTTTTCATCCCTTTTGTATAATTATTTGATTAATTTAATTATTTATTTACTTTATTTATTTAATAAAAATAATTATTCATTTATTGAGGCATTTAATTTAGTATAAATAACATATACAAACTTTTTTAAAGTAAAGTGCAGTAACGTACGTTACTTTGCATTACAGTTACCCAAAAATTGTAACAGGTTAACGATTCAATTGAAATGTAAATGTATCAGTGAAACATAATATAGAAGCCGCCGGTTGACAACCACAGCGCCCCGTGGAGCATCGAGCTCGATTGTCTGGTTGATCCAGTGCATGACAATAGCTAAGGGTTGCTAAGGCGCCAGGTATAATGTGGTACCTTCAGATCTTCTTAACCTTGAGCCCAATCTGAATTTTTCGTTCTCAAAACCCCGTACTGATATGTCTGCGATTTTTGTTTTGAAAATAAAGGCAATAATAAAGATTCTAATGTAAAAGTACATAAACTGGGCATAAAAATTATTCAGCATTGAAAGAACGTTTATGCGCAGAAATAGTACATTGTGCTACAAGGTGAAAAATCGCAGCTTCTCCACCGTGTGGCACACTATACTTTTTCTACAATTCTTATAAAAAATGACAGATTTTGCCTAAAGTTCCGGTTTCCGATCAATTCCATAAAAGATTAATTTGGCTTCACGTCTTTAATATGAATGTTTTGGGTACATGTAAACGAAGTTACATGTACTTTTTTTGGAAAGAGAGTTAAAAAAAGAGCAAACACTGTGTGCAACATGCTTTACGATGCAATGAAACGGGAACATAATATTACCTATTACGACAAAATTTATCTGTTTTCCGATAGTTGTGGTGGTCAGAATAAAAACTATTGACTCCTTAGTTTCTTATCCCTGTTATCTCAAAAATTCGAAACAGAAATTCAGCACATATATACAGTTCGCGGTCACTCTTACTGCTCTTGTGATTGCAATTTTGGGATGTATGCAAAAAAAGGAAAAAGTTGAAACTATCGAAACTGCTGATGAGTATTACCAAATGATTGCAAAGGCTATTAAACCCACCATTCACCATGATTAGAAAGTCTGACTGAGCAGTGCATGACTTTGAGGCGCTCATTTCGAAAAAAATAAGTTTACCAAAAAACATTCGCATTAGGGACTTGAAAATTATCTTGTACTATGCAAACAGCCACGTTGATGTGTTTTATGATTACGAATCGAAACCTGTAGATTTCATAATTGGATCGCAAATTCAGTTTGATAACCTATTGTAAACGGAATTAGCAAACTCTATAGGTATTAGTGCAGTAAAAATAAATGACGTTAAATCTTTGCTCTGTTATTTAAGTCCAAAAGCAAAAGCATTTTTCAGTGGTATTTTTGAAAATTTCTCTTCGGATTCGAATTTGGCAGGAACTTTGAAACTGAACTGTACAAAAGTAATTGACTCAATAGAACAGAAGTCGAGAAAATCGACCAAAACAAATTTGAAAAAATGCGGTAAAAAAAACTTTGACCAAAATGCGTGATTCTAAAAAAGACGTTTCAGTATTAAAAAGTTCTTCCCAAAAATCGTCTCGGAAAAATCGTAGCGCAGAAAAACTGAAATCGAAGCTACAAAAGAAATGATAACTAAGACGCGTTAGTGAATATTTTTGAAAATTCAAAAAACATCCCTCAAATAAGAGCGTAAGTTCTGCAGGTAAAATTTTTGTTTATGAATAATAATTCATTAGCGTTATTTATCCAATAAATTATTGAGTATAACATTAGTGTTTTTATTATTTCGCGTGGACTTAAATAAAAAAAATATTTGATTTTTACACATAACTGGAAACTAGCAATACCGAGAAGAAGAGTACGTAATTATGATTTACACTAGGAATACTGTAAATAATTAAATTACAATGAATTTCGCAATACCGTACAATTTGATTGCAGTGGCAAAGAAATGTGCGAAACACGCATAATATTTCGTTACTGCTGCGCGCGAACTGCGAACGCTGGACCAGCTGCTCGTGCGCCGAGTATTTTTTATAAAATCATCCATACAAAGAATATGTATGGTCCAATTAGGAGTACATTGCAATGTTTGGAAATTTTTGTTTTTACATCACAGAAAAAGCGCTTCGCTGTAGGTTTTCCCAAAGTTGAACTTCGCCTCACACTTTTTTCCGCTAAAGTTCCAGACACCTGATTACCGATACCACGCCATTTGTTATTAAATATTAGTAAACAAATGCAATGTTTATGGTTTCTTCGACTTTGAAGGTTTAAAGTATTTCTACTGGATATATTGTAAGATTCTGAGATCATTTCATCAGTTATTGAGCGAGTATCGGCGAGTTGAGTTTAAAAAAACATTGAATTTGGGCGCGATAAAAATTTTTATTTTTATTAATTATTACGAATACTAATATTCGGATTTGAAAATTGTATCAGCGGAAAATGATGGCTTTCTCAAAGCTTATTTATTGATATTTTTTATTTTTTACCTCGACACTATTTTTTCCTACCTTTCGCTTTTTGCCTTTGGACAATATTTTTACCGAATTTCGCGCGGAAAGGCCCTCTTATGATCGGCGTGCTTGTAATGCTGATCAGATGACTACGTGCTCTTTCCATTTTCATGTATAAAGTTAAATAATTTAAAAAAGATGAGAAAAATATTTATCAGAATGTTTTTTCAACCATTCAAATAAAAAAATTAAGCGATAATGCAACAAATTATATTTTTTATCATGATTCTACTCTCCGCACTGGTGTTTTATGGGGGAATAAAAAACCCGAGTGTGTGTGCTTGTAAAATCAAGAAAACTCCATGCAGGTAAAGAGTAGAATGATGTTCTACATTTTGCCTGGATGGAAACAACGATAAAGAAATAAAAATTGCCTAATTCTTCAGCGATTTTGGTTACTAATGAATAGAGAGCGCACTAGCGCCACTATCAAGTTAGCTGGCGAGCGCCACTCGGCTCTCACACGCGGAGAACCCCGCCTAGAGTCTTAGACCATCATTATTTGTTCCTGGTGCGTTGCTATATAAGGCTTTAGATTCTACAATTCTATACAATTTCCATTTCTTTGAATTTTGAGGTATTATGATCACGCTGAACTTCTGCGCAAACCAAAACGTTAACTGCTAACTTCAAGTTACAATGAAAGTCTCTACCCTAACAGCACGGAACGTTCCGGGAACGTTCCACTGGAACGTTCCAGGCACGTCGCTGGGCCGTGTGAAATGTCCAC
>JAUMHM010033594.1:0-15985 GCA_032362435.1 Melikaiella ostensackeni
CATTTCCAAAGTCTGCGCACCGTTAAATCCATTTTTAACACAAAATTTAATGCAAACTCGTTGATGCAAAGTCGATGGCATCTTTTTTTGTGAAAAATCGAAACCACACACAAAGATAGATGTACACAATACGGTGACGAGTCCTAAAACTTTTTGATCAAGGTGGTATGTCCCCGGTGCCCACTGTTTTCTAGAGGTAATTCTCTCCTAAAGATTTTATCTATCATCAATATAAACTAATTACGGATATTTTACTACAAAAATAGTTTGGAGTCCATGGATAGAAGCTGTATCTTGATCTGTATTTCCAAAATCACGTTTATCCTTTTTTCAATGAATGCAATTATGTACTTATTTCCTCTTATGCAATATGTAAAATCGTGAAATAAGATGTAATTATAAAGGTTTGATGACAATAGAATAAAATTCTAGCCTCCAGTTGACTTTAGGTCAAACTTTTTTTTTAAATTTTCGATTTATCAAAATTTTAATTAATATCCCCTAAATTTACAAAACGGTGACTTCTCAATAATTTTTTCTAAAAATTTGGTACAAAGTCAGTATAGATTAGTCGATGATAGATTCGTGTCTGCATATTTTGAAAATTGTTAATTTTTTTATATAAATCGAAAGCTAACTCTGCGGTATGTTTATGTATCATTAACTCCGGAAAAGGCGGCATATGTACGAGTACATCTTATTTACTACTTATATCTGTGCAAAGTTTCGTCGCGAGCAATTGATTAGTTTTGGCCACAGGTGCATCTAAATGTTTGAAATCGTTCATAAATGACTAAAAAATAGAAACTTCTCATTATAAATCAATGCATTTCAAATTTATTGAATTTACTCTTAGAATATGATGGCATCTTCTAAAAAAAAGTTTGAGCTCATTTGGTGAGAGCGTGTAAGCTGTACCATCGTCTGCATTTCAAAAATACGTTTTTACCTCTTCTTTTTTCAACAGATGCAATTGCAAATTCATTTTATCCTGATTAATATGTAAACTCGTAAGATCAGGTGTGATTGTTAAAGTTTTATAATCATTGAAGTAAAATTATAGCCTGCAGACGACCTTTTGTTAAGTGTCTTTTTTTCTGAAAATTCGATTATAGGGCATTTATTCCATTTTCGAATAATATCTTTTAAGCTTACAGGATTTTTGTACATTGTAGGGTTCTATATACCCACCAAGTTTAGGTAAATCTATCTCATGAATTAACTGAGATATTCGACTTTCAGTGATCAAAATCATTTATGCTACAGATAATAATTTCCGGTAGCATTTTTTAATATTTTCCGCATTTGGTCCATCATGACAGATTTTTTTTGCATGTGTATTTAGAACCTTTTTTTTACTTTTTTTAGTATTTGGCGGCGATTCGCTACCGCGACTTTCGATAACATGTCAGGTCATCGTCCATATTAATTTTTCTTATCATAAAATGAGGGTATGTTTTCAAATGCTAATGCTAAAATCAAGTAGACCGTTAAAATGTTTATTTTCCCCATATTTTAAAATATTTTTACCTGTTTTGTATATATTTTTACAAGATTTTTGAAATTCTTATCCATTGTCATGGCCGAATGTCGCGTCATTCGACATCTAGGTAGGAGATATTCCTCTTTAAAATCCATATCCATCACAAATGCATTCACTTATCTCTTAGTTTTATATTTTCATACTCTCTAACTGTAGATTTAATTTTGAAAAATGTATCGTTAATTCGGTTTGAACTGGTTTTCCTTTTCAAAAATTTCATTGTCTAAAACGGTCAACTTTTTGGCAATAAATAACAATAAATAGAAATAAATGGAATAAAGCCTTTGCGCGGACAAGACAAAAAATAAAGTATCGTCGAAAAAACGGTTATGGAAGTTCATTTCTGTCTTCGATGTTTAAGATTTTGATTTTAAATGTTTTTACGTTATATTCTTGGAACAAGTTTTCTTTGTGGCTCCGAATATATGATAAATTCAGATTGATTAATAAGAAAATACGAGAGAATTCGATTTGGCGAGGGTGATGTAAAAAATTAGATTTTGATTGAACAAAACAAATAATTTTTGTAATTCATTTCTGCATTCAAATCCCGAAAATTTGTTTTCAGAGGCTCACATTCTCGAAATTAGTTTATCTCATGACTCTGAATACGCAGAAAATTTGATTTCACGATTCAGAAAATGTCAGAGAATTTAGTCAGACGAGGATACTTTTGGAAATAAAATTTTGGTGAAAGAGACGCTGTTAAAAGTTCATTTTTGTTTCCACAGTCAGAAAATTTGTTTCTAGAGGTTCATATTCTCGAAACAAGTTTGTCTCGTAGCTCTGAATAAGTGAAAAAATTGAATTTTGCGATTCAGAAAATATCAGAAAATTCAGTCAGTCGAGGGTGGTTTTTAAAGTCAAATTTTTTCGAAATAGACGCTGTTTGAAGTTTATTTTTATTCCCAGAGCCCTAGAATTTGTATCTAGAGATTCATATTTTCGAAACAAGTTTGTCGCGTGGCTCTGAGTAGGTAAACAAGTTAATTTTCGCGATTCAGAAAATGTCGGAGAATTCAGTCAGACGAGGATGGTTTCAAAAATCAAATTCCGACAAAATCCACTGGATTCATACATAAAAGAAAGGAGTGGGTTTTTGACGTTGCTGAATACGAATTTGAGATTAAAATTGAAAAATTAAAGATGGCAGATCCAATATGGCGACCTAAAGTTTAAGAAATTTAAACAGTTGGTATAGATTTATATGAAATTCAGTTTCAGGGGTTCTTTTTTTAGAGCTGAATAATTATTTGTTACCGAATTTCCATAATCAGAAATGACTGATCCAACATGGCCGTCCAAAAATTATGAAAAATCAAACACTTATCAAATGTCTTTGAATTCAAGCATCAGGGGTTTTATTTGCGCCTCTGAATTTGAATCTCAAGTAAAAATTGAAAAATTTAAAGTGACGGGTTCAATAAGACTGAAATAAATTTTGTCACATTTTCAAAGTGATGGTGAATTACTTTTCAATGACGTACATTTGTTTCAATGTACTTTATTTTAATAGGGAAATCGAATCAATAAAGGCAGAAAATAATTAATATTTACAAAGTGTTTTAAAAAAACTTATAATTCTTTCAGCACGTAACAAGTTTTTCAAAAGCACACATTCTTTTATTCCGGAGTATAGTTGTACTTAGTCAACTATAAACAAAAATTTAATTTAAATTAAATGTAATTAAAGAAAATGAAGTTGAAAGTCTAATATAATAATATTTTGCTGCGTGTTTGCGAGAACTATCTTTTATTTCTATGATTCGACAAAATAAATAGGGAACACGAAAATGGTAACTGTTTCGATATTATGAAATTTTAGTGAATAGTTTCATAGTTGAAAGCTTTGAAAAAACGTTGTAAAAACGCTATTTGAACTACACCTATATACTTTTAACACGCGTTATGATTAAAATATAACTAATTTTCTATTTATACAATATGACATGAAAAATCAGCTTTCTAATGTTCATTCATTCATTTTTGTTGCTTTTGTTCAAAAATGAAAAATTCAGAAACTCAAGTTGAGAAATAATATTTAAAAAATCTTATTAATGATTGCTGTTCATATAAATCACATGCGATAACTTGAGGAATTCAAGTATTGTAGTTAGAGATGGATATTTTAGATCTGCAAGTGCTTATAAACTTTTGAAAGGTTGTTCCTGAAGCATTATGTTCATCTGGTCATCCTCAAATTTTTTGATAGGACTAAAAAAATCACTTTAAATATTTAAAATATAAAAAATCAATTATTTATTCCTATACCAGTGTTTATATAGGTACAACAATAGTAATTATTCGGTGTTTAGAATTTTTTTTTAAATTGTGCATCGTACGATTTATTAAACTATTAGTTCAGTTATTTAAAAAATGTAGTATTCTCCTTTTTGAACAAGTCAAAATTTCTGAAACTTCTGACAAGAACACATAAATTAACAGAGATTAATTATATTCAAAGTTCAGACTTGTTGAAGATGGCAATTCAGTTCAAACGAAACTTTGAATTAACCGTATGATAGAAATACTAATAAAATATAAGGTTTACGAAAATATGTAACGAAGCTCATTCTTAAAGTTGTGTTACATCAAAAAATCTTTTATTCATGATAGTATAAACATAAAGGAACAGATTTTCGACATTGCATTTGTCATAACTCCGAGTATAACTTTAAGCTGTAAAACTTTCTGAACTTAAATAATGATTTATTTTACAAATGAAGAAAATAGAATTGATTCAAACGAATCAAATAACGCGTTACTTAGAAACTGTGTGTATTCAAACATTTACAGAGAATTTTTTTTTATATGTTACCAGCTTCGAAGAAAGGGGTTTAATGCCTAAAAATATAGGTTTGAGGTTTTCAAAGTTTCAGTATGCTCAAAACTAAAATTTTTACTTGCAATTTGTTTCTCGAAAATTTGATTTTTAGTCACACTATAGACGCCTTCCTTCGGAGCTAGTCACATACTTTTATTATATCTCATTTAAAGGCACATCATTTTCCGGAAACGTTTTTTGGCCGCCAGAATACAGCAAAATGAGTAAAAAATTTGATTATATCTTGTTGCGCGCAATTTTCACAGCTCCAAGTGTTGGAGGAGACATTTTCACCTTAAATTGGACCTATTATTTGCACGCAGTGCAATATCGACTCAATCCATGGCAAGCTTTTTCAGTTCAACATACT
This sequence comes from Melikaiella ostensackeni, assembly GCA_032362435.1. NCBI lineage: Eukaryota > Metazoa > Arthropoda > Insecta > Hymenoptera > Cynipidae > Melikaiella > Melikaiella ostensackeni. The sequence continues at coordinate 4,738 of JAUMHM010033594.1, forward strand.
GTTCAATTTCCGTGAGCATAGAAAAATATGCTTCAATTAGTCTTGGAGTAAAGTACGATGACGGAGAGGCGATTTTTTCGACAAATTCCAAATTTTGGATACTTGAATGTGTTAGTAGCACACAATTTCAGCGTCACATATTTTTCCTTTTTAAAGTGTCTGTCGGACGTCTAAATATAGTAAAAAATCGAAGGATTTTTGACCTGGGTAGCTGCCCGCACTTTCCATATCTAGATATGTTGGAAGGGACATTTGAGTTGAGAAAGCAGTGACACAAATTTAAGATTGTTTTCTTGAGTTAGAAATTAAATCACAATGTCAAATCCACGAAATTTCAATATATGTTTGGGATTTGGTTTAACTATTATATGTTATATCTTTTCATGAGGGTTTTTGTGATGACTGTAAGCATTTGTTCCTATTTGAGAGAGCCTGTCTATAAATTTTCATGCAGTAAAACTTGTATTCTAAGTGTAGGTTTACCTATAAAATCAGGGTGACAGAAAAGGACACTTTCCATGGATATGCCCATATAAGTACCCGAGCGCCTACCAGTAAGCGAGAAACTCTTCTATTGGCCACAGCCTTCTGATGAAGTATAATATGCTAATAGTTTTTTCAAATACAAAAAGATGTGCCTTATGAAGCTTGAAATCTTGACTATAGTGAGTAAAAAAATTTTTTTAAATAAAACGTACGTAAAATACCTTCCCTGGGGATCACAAGACCTTACAGTTGGTGAGAGGGTTTAAGGGTCTGATTGGATGAGAGACCTGGAGAAGAACAACTATAAGGACCATATCGCGAGGTGTGGCTGCTCCAGGGAACTGAAGGACTCTCGTCTGCGGGACTTGAACTCAGGAGTGATTTTTCCAGGAGGTAATAGCAAAGCCCCTTGGAATTTCGAAGGCGCGATTTATCATGTTTCCAAGCCAAGATGTGGTCGCCTTGTCAAGGGCTAAATGGCACTAGGGTGACCAAATCCTTTGACACCCCGGCTTGCCCTTCTCAATCAAGGTGGAAATGACGGAGTCTTGAAAAAAAGTGTCTAAGCGAAGATTTTGGCACACCGGGTCGACTCCCTTAGTACGCAGACCCTCTCCCTGCAAGCAGGGAGTGTATTTATTTCCCTAACTGCTCGTCGGTTCGTAATGGATGACAAAAAAAACAACACAAATATCAACATTAAAGGCTCCTTTTCAGGGTCTTTATTTAACCTATCGCCAAAGATCAACGGCTTCACAGGGGCCATCTCTCCAGAGCCGGTGAAGACAATCACTATCGATGACAACAATAAAGTTGCCGCGGTGGAAATAGAATAACTGGGCTCTTTGTAAAGAGGAAAAACCGTAATGGTACCCGGAAAAAAGAGCCCGTCAAGCGCGGCTTTCAAACAGCAGCCAAGGCTCCTGGCGAGGGGCCTCGGAAACCAGGAACATCTGGAGCCACTCCTCCTGCTTGGCTCACGGGCAAGAGTAGGAAGGATCCCAAAGACTCTCCAAAGACAAAGACAGAGTTTGAACAGCTAAAGATTCAGGAAAAACAGGTCCTTACTTTTGCACAGATGGCGAACAACGCCCTGCTAAGAGTTGTTTCCGCGTCGGGTTATCCTGATGCCTGCCTAACCCCAAAGGAGCTGGACAGGCTGGGAGAGGAAATCTCAAAAGAGGTTGACGCGTTACCCCGAGAGAAGCGCACCCCCAGATTTGACGACATCCTCTTCCGGTCGGGGGCCATCGTAGTGCAGGCTGCCGACATCTGGTCGAACGACTGTCTGGTGGAGAGGACACAAATGTTTAGAATCAAAGAGAGACTAAACTTGGCGATCCAGGGAACTGAGTGCCTCAGAGGTTCCGCGGAGTGACCTTACTGATCCGCTGTACCCCCGAGGATCCGGCGTTCGTTCTGAGGCACCTACGTTTCCAAAACCTCACCCCACGAACATAGTGTTGAAAAGCATACGCCAATAGGCAGACAAATAGACCGACGGGGACGGGCTGGATTCTGGTCCTAAGTATCTCCGAAGGTGCAATAAAGGCCCTTACGGCTCTAGATTACAGACCCCTCATCTAGGGGCGAGTAGGGTCTTCTTTAGGGTGACCTATCGAGGCTCCGTAAGGTGTCCAGACGCACCGAATCAGTCGATCAATGACTGAAACAGGAATCTCAATAATACAGATAAATTTGCACCACAGCAAAGGCGCTTTGGCAGTTTTAACCAGGCATATGACAGTGGCGCATCAGGGACTTCAACATTATTAAGGTGAGGCTCAGGGTTGGGAGCGGAGAAAGATTAATAGTGTTCAACGCTTCTGATTATTTTTCTGGGTGAAGCTGCGGGGCCCCACCTCCTAGAGTGGTACAGGCTCTCATTCAACACTGCCAAGAGAATAGGATTTCTCTGCTGTTGGGTTGTGATGCAAACTCTCACCATATAGTGTGGGGGAGCACGAACATCGACGATGGAAGGAGAGATTTATTGGAGTACTTAGCGGGTACTGAGCTGGAGATCCTAAAGCGAGGTAATACTGCCACATTTCAGAACGAAAACAGGAGTGAGGTTCTCGATCTGATTCTATGCTCAGAAGAACTGAGAAGCAAGGTAGTGGGCTGGAGACTCTCCGACGAGGAGTCTCTCTCGGACCACAGCACGCTCCGGAGGGCTCTGATCACATCATGTGAGAACAATTGCCCTGCAAGTACAATCAGGTCTAGGAAAGGGGCGGAGTGGTGGAACTCTCACCTTGAGAAGCTCCGTAAGAAGACTCGAGTGATGTACATTAGAGCAAACAAAAGCAAACTGTCTTCAGACTGGGACAACTACAAGAAAGCTAATAGTATTCCAGAGGCAGCGAGACTCCATAAGATCCTGGCAAGAGATCTGGAGGCTCGCTTCGGGCTGATAAGAATCGAAGATGGCGAGTTTGCCGAAGACGGAAAGGAAACCCTGAACCACCTGATGGAAGTTCACTTTCTTGGTTTTCAGCGAGAGCTAACCAACCGAGAGGAGAAATGTTCGGGCCAGGAGAGGGAGAAGATTGGCTGGCATTTCGCCGCAAGGGTCGTAGATATCAAGAAGGTGAAAGAAGCCATCGGGTCATCCTGCCCCTTCAAATCACCAGGGGAGGACGATGGCTGCCCAATGTTCTTACAGAAGGGCATGGGCTGTGTCATCTTCCCACTGAAAAAACTATTTAGGGCAAGAATCGCCCTTAAGCACGTGCCATCAGCGTGGAAGAGCGGCAGAGTGATTTTTGATCCCAAACCTGAGAAGGAGGGCTACGCTGCTGCTCAAGGTTTCAGGCCCATCAGGCTGACGTCTTTCATTTTGAAGACTTTAGAGAAGCTGATCGAAAAATATATGAGAGATAAGGTATTCTTAGCCTCTCCGCTGCATATAGGGCCGCTCGCTTTTCAGACAGGCTGCTCTATGGAAACTGCACTTCATGCTGTTGTTACAAAATTGGAGCAGTAGCTTGAACAGGGAAAGGGGGGTTTCGCTGTGGGAACCTTCTTGGACATACAGGGTGCCTTCAGCAATACCTTTCCAGAAATCATCCGCCGGGAGGCTTTGAGGTACGGCACGCCAAGCCAGCTAGTGAGCTGGATAGGGAGCCTGCTGCGTCCCATGCGTCTCGAAAGCAGGTGAGGTGAAGTTTTAATTGAGAAGTCAAGTGAGGAGAGTTATTGTACCCAGGGATATGCGGATGACTTGGTAATCTCAGCAGGAAATGTTATAGGGATGACGAGACATCCCTGCATGTCCTATGCCAGTGCCCGGCACTAGCCAGGCTCAGGCAACGAACCCTTGAGGCTCATTTTACGGAATCCGAAGGAATTACAACGCAAACAGTGGTCGACATGTTGGGCTTCATCAAGACCTCTGTAGCCGAACACTAGGAGCGAACTGTTAAGGGTGTGGCACAATAGACTTTATAGCCTGAGCGCTAGGGTTTGTCCCTATCGGGGCTCTTACCTGTCTATAAACTAAAAATAACTACATAAAAATATGTTAATGTTAGTTTTTCTGAAGTATTACACCTGCGTCAAGTTATCCGCCACTTCGGCTGATTTGGCGCACCATTATTATTGTTTGATAATGCAATATATTAATAATTAATACAGTTATATAACTTACACCTAAATTACGTAGCTCACTTGTCATAAGTGCTTTTCATTTTAAGTCAATTTAAAGTTAACTCAATGCGGTTATAGAGAACTGAAGCCAGCACTCAAACTGACATGCGATTTGCATTGGTTTTCCATTGTTTTGTCAAAATCGCATGTGAATTGATGTCTGCGTCAAATTACACACACACGGATTGTTCAATAATTAAATACTTCTCGCATGAATAGGCTCATTTTTCACGAAAATTCTTTCCTTAATCATAAACTTAAAGAACGAATATTATAAAAGTGCTGGATTAGTCAGGTTAATGTAAAAAGTGAGTTATTCATAGATTGAATAAAATTGCTTCGAAATTAACCAATAGTCATCGAAAAATCCTATAAATAAACTTGTAATAAAAATGTTTTGAAAAATCGACTGAGTGTGCATTTTTTATCAATTACATATTATGCAAGAATTCAGTCGACAGAACTATTTTCATAAACCTAACTATCATAGTTTTTTTTTTTGTAAACAAGAGTGCGCCAACTTAGACTCCGCACGAACTTACACTCCTTTCCCATAATTCAATGAAATTGATGGACTAAACACTACTGAAATCCTGTATTAATTCCATTCTCTTGGTTTTGGTCGATTTCCCTTCAATTTTTTTTATTATTTGGACCTTTTGCGTTTACAAAATGTTTAACTATTGAAGCTTGCAATTTAAAAAAATGTTTTATAACTAGAATTCACGCAGTTAGAAATCAATTAATTTAGTCACATTTTTGAAAATATTTTAACGTTTTGCGCGCTGTTTCCAAAAAATAATTTTTTTTTGTTCAAACAAAATTTCGATTAACAGAAAAACTACACTGTAAAAAAAGTGGTTGAAAATTACAAGTCGGTTTGTGAACGTTTTACTGTGATTCATGTGTTAATTCTACAACTTTATTGTGAATTTACATCGAGTAACGCTGGGATTTTACAATTTTTGTATAAACTTTGAGGTAAAAGTTTAATATTACTACGTATATCAGAGAACATAAAAATACCAGTGATGAAAGTGGTAAGCTTCAACCATAGTGTAACCGTTTTTTAGTGTAATTTTATCACCTGAAACACTGTAAGTTTACACTTTTCTGGTCAAATTAGCACGTTCATCAGTAGTATTTCCATTTCATTTTTTACTATGATTAATGTGGTAGTTTTTAACCACTTTTTTACATTGTAGTAGTTTTATTGAAAAACATGTTATTATAAACATAGATCTATTTTAGGGGAACCATTTTGACTTGCAACATTTTACTGTATTTTGTGTCGCTTTTTTATATATTTTAATTGTTGATTCTTTATTTAGTTTTTACAATGAAACTGAAAACTGTGCATAAAAAAGTGAAAATTACGTATATTATCGAATAATTGTCAATAGCAAATTTGTGTATATTTTTTGGGGGAACATCTTCATGTTCACGTTCACAAACCAAGAATGAAATTCGAAACTACCCACTTTTACAGCTCAGTAGAGACAAATGTACAATAAATGTATATTTCTTTCTGATAACATTTGTTACGATTGAAACGCGTCGTATCGAAAAAAAAGTTTTGTGAAAATTTGTAGATCTTTTTAAGGTGAATACCTTTCTTCTCAACATTCGATCGTGTCTTGCAAAGTTTGGCCGGAAAATGTGATTTTTATTTTTAATTACATCTTTCATGATTAAAACAAAAAATATGCTTCTTATCGAAAAAAATAATTAAAGGTTTATTTGTCGATCTCTCTCAGATGAACAATCTTGCATCTTAATATTTTTTCTTATCTCATATATGTTTGATGGATAATAGAATATCTTATTTTTAATGAAATTCTTTCCGATTAAAAAAAAACTATGCGTCTCATCGAAAAATGATTCGGAAGAGAATTTGTAGATCTTTTTGAGGCAAACAATTTTGTTTGTTAACGTTTTATCATATTTTGCACAGTTTGGCCAGAAAATGTAATTTTTCATTTTTAATAACATTTTTCACATAAAACCAATACCTTCTCATTGAGATGAGAATGTAAAAATGCATGAAATAGGGTGATGTCCCACAAAAGACTACGCGCATCTCACAGGCATTCGCATGCCTATGTAAATCGATTGGTCGCGCAGTGTTGCCAGTTGTCTTCTATGGAAATTCCATAAAGAAGCTCCTACGTAGACAGGAAGCCCTAAGGGTAGGATGAAATCTATAATTCGAGTTTTCAAATATTAACTTTAATATTTAATAATTTTAAAGTAATTGAATTCAGTTAAAAACTCATGAAATCTCTGCTCCCTCTAGTATTTTAGTACAATGCAGAACTTTTTTGAATTTCAAAATTATAATTAATAAACGGAATTAGAAGTCGTGTTTATAATATTCGAAAAAATGTTATGAAGCTGGCATTGCAGTGGAATTTCCTGCTCAAAATTTCTCAAGGAATACGACCTAATTATTAAGTTTTCAATAAAACCCCGGTATTTCGTTTAATAGGGCCCTGAAAAATTTCGACAGATGGATGGATTGGAATTTAAGACAAATTTACATTAATTATTACTTTTTAAAATAATTTAATTTTAGTCAAACAATTTTTTTCGCCTTGAAATTATTGCGTCTCCCGGATATGCAATTATCAATCGATATTGGAAATCAACTCATTCATATCAATAAGTATTCTAAAAAATTTGGAAATTGCACCCAATTTTTGTAATAATTTTTGTTTGCAAAATATAAACAGGGATCACGGTCAATCCTCTGTTCCTCTTTTTTTCTGTTTTTCCCTTTATTTTTCTCAAAATTCCCTATAATTCCTATATATGAAAGTTTAGGCCCTTTTTCTCTCCTCCCCTTTTTTTAAAGCTGCGATTAATTTTTCGAATAGAAACCTGTAATATATAGGAACGCGCGCTACAATCTATACTTGTGCAGCTATGTGAGAAATCAGCATCTTATATAAATAGAAAATTGAAAGGAAATTCAATTTGAATCTATTCGAATTTGAAGAGCCTCACCAAATAATTCTTCAAACTCCCGATTTGGGAAATTCTATTGAAGCTTCTATAATTGAAAGAATTTTCTGGAAATTAAGAAATTTGCAAGTTGAAAAACCACTGAATTTGAAAGCTTTTGCGATTTAACTATGTACCTTAAAATTTGAAACGTTTCTAACTGAAAATTTAAAAAATGAAAAACCAAATTTAGAACCCAACTCCAGTTTTAAAAAGCTTACAAATTTCATCAATTAAAAAAAAGGTAGAAACTTATAAATTATAATTTTGAATTTGAAAGGATATGCATCATAAAAAAGAAGAAAATTGGGAGGAAATTCAATTTGGAACTATTCAAACTTAAAAACCTACACCAAATAATTCTTCAAACCCACAATTTGAGGAAGATTTTGAAGCTTTTGAATTTAGAAGCCTTTAAATTCAAAAACATTCAAATTTGTATGAATTTTAATCATATCTAAGGGTACCTCAAATAATATTTCTTTGTCTGCGTTAGCTCTAAAAATATCTCAATTTCGAAACTTTTAAATTCAACTTTTGCAATGAATATGAATGTATAATATCCACATAATAATAATGTTCTTAATTTTTCCAAAGGTGACTGTCACGAGGATCCAAAAGCTGAAAAACTATCAAATTTGAAAGACACTGATTTAACTATCTTTAATTTTTTTCTTAAATTTCTAACTGAAAAGTTTAAAAATTGAAAGTCGAAATTAAGGACACATCAGATAATTCAAAGACTTCCAAATTCCAAAGGCTCCAGTTTGCAAAAAACTGACAAATTTGATATTTCCTCAAATTATTATTTATCGAAAAAGAATTTTGTCCTTTTTTTTGGATTTTTTAGTAAAAAAATTTTGTCTAAATGTGATATCGCGATCTTAAATTTTAATTTTCTCGGAACAATTTCTTGAATGAAACATTTTGAATTTTCATTCAGCATCCCCATATCCTGAAAGCAAGTTTCTATTACTGCAAAAAATAAAAGTTGTATTTTTAACCGCTATCCGAAGCCGATTTGAAAAACCCATGAAATTTTAATCTCAAAATTGTCGGTCGATATTCTCGGGATTGGCTAAGTTTTTTACATGAAACTTTGTTTACCCGTAATCAGAAACTCAATATCCCGAGAGCATGTTTTTAATTTTAAAAAATTTTCTTTAATACTTTTAAAATTTTCGAAAACTATTTGATATGAGGAATCCAGAGAAACATTCGTTTTTTCAATCGAAAAATAAAAAATGAAAAGAACAAAACTTTCCCTTTGAAAAAAAAAATCCCCTCTTTTCGAAGGAAAATTCCTTTTTCCCTTACAATTGAACTGCTGAACCACTGTGATCCCTGTATAAATGAAATCATAGCAAGCTCTGAACGTTATGCCAATAGTAAGAATCCAAAAGTGAAAATTCCAAAATTAAGAAAGTACAAGTGATTTTGAAATTGGGAATAATTCGCAATATAACTTTCAATCAAGAAAAAAGAAGCTGAAAATTCATGTATTCAAAAAAGGTTCTAGTATTTTGTAACTTTTTCATATGTACAATTTGTGTAGTTAATTTTTTCAAGAGAAGATTAAACTAATAACACACTATTGATTATGTGAGTCTGTTATTAAATATTCAGTTTGTTTTGAATATTTCATAGAAAAATCAAACATCCACAGTGCGATATGAGTTCCATTGTTTTTAAGAAAAAATATTGCTTAGAATGACTCTGATCTTTCAGCTTTCTTGTGTTAAATGTTTTATTCCACGAATTATAAATTGTTTAAAAAATTTAAGTTTGTATTTTCTAATGTTGAAATTGAGAATCTCAGTTTTCTTAGCTCTCAGTTGTCTTAGCAGTGCTCTATGCTGATTGCAAGTTTTATTTCATCAAAATTAATTTCCATATATTTTATATGATTGAATTGAAAAATTTAGTTGAAAAAAATATGGCTTACTTTCAAAGTTATGGTTCTTAGATGTAGTTTTCTCGTCTATGAAAGATGTTATTAAATTATCATTTAATTCAATTTTACTTCTTTTTGAAAAAATTGTGAAGGATGCACAGGAGGATGTTTTTCAGGATCTTATGTAATCTAAAGTTGAAGTTTAAAATCTCAGTTTCCTTAACTGTTTTGATTGCAGATTTTATTTCATTAAAATTAATTTCTATAAATTTTATTTAACTGAATTAAAAAAATCAGTTAAAAAAATACGGTTTGACTTTACAATTATGATTTCTAGGGGTAGTTTTTTTCTTTTATGAAACATGTTTTTAAATTATGATTTAATTTAATTTTACTTCTTTTTTAGAAAAAATTGTGAAGAATGCACAGGAGGAGGTTTTTCAGGATCGCTATTCATAGAAGTTAGATTCTCTGACAAGAGAAGTAAAAGTATGGCTTTCGACGTAGAGTTTCTCGTAAATCTCGATGATTCTCTAGAGGAGCAGTCGGCTGAAAATTACCCTCCGTACGCGAAGTGCTTTGTCGAGCGATGGTGCGAAAGTAACGCCTCCTATACCATGGCAAAATCACTGTTTGTGGCATTAAAGACGGTTTATTAAACGGCACGCTTCATTTGCTAACGGGCGGGAGCTGAGGAAGGGGTGGAGGCACTAATTATTGCACATTTTACTCCTCAGAAGAACTTCCTTCTTTTCATTAAGCGAAAGCTTCACTTCATGCCAAAGAAGTGCCTATTTTCAATAAATAAGGAAGAATTCAAATTGAAAAGTCAAATAGCTATCAATTAATTGTATTTGACTATTAAAAACTTCCAAGTGAGAAAGTTTTCAAACTCACTTACTAAAATCAGAAACTTCCTTGATATTAAATGAAATGGAGTATTTGAAAATTGCATTTTTAAGTCGGCCATAGGTGGTGTCAAGTAGTAGGAGTCACTTTAAGTCAGCCATAGAAGGGTGGAAAGTTGTGTTAGGCGTTCTGAGTCTATCCACGGGGGTGTCAAGCAGAATATATTTTTAATAAGACAAAATGGTTGGTAAGGGATATAAACAGTCTTAGATCTGACTTGAAGGTTGTCAAGCAGTATTACCACTTTAATTTAGCCATAAGGTATGTCAAGTATTGTAAGACATTTTTGATCAGTCCCGATGGGTTTCAAGTGTCGTAAATCATTCTTAGTACGAATGAGTGAATTAAGGGTTTCTAAGTAGAACAATCCATTTAACAACAGTCGTACTGGTTGCCAAGTTATAAAAGTCATTTCAAGTACAAAGGACGTAATAATAGGCCTCAAGGAATATAAGCCACTTTGATTCAGCCCTAAGGAAGGACCAGTAGTATAAGAAAAAATGGTTGGTGAGGAATATAAACAGTTTTATGTCAGACTGAGGGGTAGTCAAGTAGTATTACCTCTTTAATTTAGCCATAAGGTGTGTCAAGTATTTTGAGACATTTTCATTCAGTCTCGATGGGTTTCTAGTAGTGTGTTTCATTTTAAATACGAATTGGGGATTAAGGGGTGCTAAGTAGTACAATTCTTTTTAAATCGTCACAATGGTTGTCAAATAGTACAAGAAATTTAAAGTCAGAGAAAGTGTGTCTCAATGAATATAAGACACTTTGATTTAGCCATAAAGGAAAGTCAGTAGTATAATTAATTTTCGATAAGACGAAATGGTTGGTAAGGAATAGAAACAGTTTTATGTCAGACTAAAGGGTAGTTAAGTAGTATTACCGCTTTAAGTCAGCCATAATGTGTGTCAAGTTTTGTGAGACATTTTTATTCACACCCGATGTGTTTCAGGTAGTGTGGTTTATTTTGAATACGAATAAGGGATTAAGGTCTGCTAAGTAGTACAATCCATTTCCAAACCGTCACAATGGTTGTCAAGTAGTACAAGCAATTTCAAGTCAGAGAAAGTGTGTCTCAATGAATATGAGCTACTTTGATTTATTCATAAAGGAAGGTCAGTAGTATAATTAATTTTTGATAAGACAAAATGTGATTCTACGCGCAGCTACTACATGGGCTGAAAAGTCTTCGGCCTGACAATGAAAAAACGATATTTTGAATGAAAAATTGGCTTATTTCTTCGACATAATCTCCATCTAGAGTAATGCATTTATTGTAACGGTCTTCCAACATCTCGATAC
>JAUMHM010033609.1:0-15984 GCA_032362435.1 Melikaiella ostensackeni
ACGTCAACAGGCAAAACTTGTTAAATGTGAAAGCACTTTTTAAAAATCAGAGATACTTCTCAATATTCCAATATTGTTATTTTTTAAATTGAAAATATAATTATAATTCAAAACATTATTTTTCTATTCAATATGAAAACGAAAAATTGCAAATTTACATTATATCAACATAAATACACAGTGAAATATGCAATGCACTGAATGTGAATAAATCCATTGTCCTCTAGTTGATAACTTCATGAGAGAATTAAATAAAAAAATTTTTGCGCTTCATTCATTTGACAGCATGACTCATTATAATAGCCCATTTTAAATTTCATTTTGATCAATAGATTTCAAGCTACAATATATCATGAAATAAATGACAATTGCGCATTATAAAATTACTCATACCTTCAAACGTTTTTCAGCAAACGAGGGAAGAGAATCTTGCTGATCACCCATCATTTCCAATACCAAGGGATCATTTACACCGCAATTGAATGTTGTATTGTCTGGAGATTAACATTCCGATCGGAACCTTTTAAATAAAAATACTTCCGACCCAGAAGTATAACTCATATAATGTTCAAACGATGCTCTTAGTATTAATTCATTAATATAATGTCTAAAAGCCAGATACAGCAAATTTCTAATGTTTCTGCTCCAGAAGAATACAGGTGCCATCCTTCTGACCGGCATTTGTATTTGTTGTATGAAAGTAAATTCCACAAATATCATCAGCAGTATTCCAGTATTTTAATAAAACCATTATCGCTGAAGATTGGGTTCGAGCTGTACCAGAATCTAAGTGCGGCAAGCTTAACAACTGGCTGACTTTCGGTGCCGTTACAATCACTGGGAGGCGATAAGCAGTATGGGCTGATTGATTATTGGATGGTATGGATGGAATGGATGGTATAATTTTACAATGACCTACTAATATGTGTAACGCCTACTGATTCCAACTTAAAATTTCTTTTTATGATTGTAGCCAATCTTCTGCGTTCTTTCACACGTTCTCTATGAATAGTTCGGTGACTAAGATTGATATCAAATATGGGAATGTTCGTCATGCTTTTTGTAGCAGACGCTTGTATATGAGTTCCCATTCTACTGGACATTTTTCCTCGATCTAGTGCCATACAAATTTCGGGAGTAAGCTTAAGCTTCAGCTTTTTTTGGAGATTGTACACAGTTCGATTTTGAAGATGGTTCACCTCCTTCCTCTGAAGAGGAATGAAAGAGTGTCAGTTGATTCATTCAACGTCACAATTTCGCCTTCCATATTTGAAACTAAAAACTGCTAAATAATATTGACACCATTTTTTAAATATTTGAGATTTACAGATATCACTTATATTCAGTTGAAAAAGACAAAAATCAAGAGTAGAGTGCAATACCCCTGGTATTAGAGCGACTGTCGTTCAGGAAAATGACATTGGCTCTCAATGGAACTGTGATAAATCACATCTATGGCCACGCGTTACAACCGTGAGATGGGTGACCACATAGTATGATACAATCACCAGGAAGGGCCGGCAAAACCATCGTGTGTCTTGAGGACACGGATCAACCCAAGAATGCTCTCTGCATCCATCTCGCAAGTACCTTGGCATGTTTCTGGCACGCGGGTATGGCGTTGAGGTTACGAACCAGTGATGACTTCGCACCCCCGAAAGCACTGAGCATAAGGACAATTATTTTAACAGAATATTCTGGGAACATTCGTTGCAGCTTAGTTGTTGCAAAACTGCGCCGAGAACCTCTTACGAACAGGATACATACGCGGAACGCTTCCCTAACCGCTTACGAACAGAGGATGTACCATCACACACTGAACAAGTCAGAACTGCTGACCATAAAGAAGCAGAATGGTGACAAAATACGATTGTTATTTGACGCAAGGAGGACAATACACAAGAGGGAAAGAAGATACACACGATAAATTGGTATGGACTTTGGATTGGACAAGGATGCCAAAATTTATCTGAGGCGAAGACGACTTGTTGGCATTCTCGAAGAACCTGAGCTCGTTGAAGAGGATGCTAGTAGATACCTTGGCGCTGAAGAGACCTACCTAGGCATACTTGAGAAGTGCATTCAGGATACTACATTAGTGAAGAAGGCTTTTTAAAGCAGATGCATGCGTCTCCTTCGGTAAATTTGGTCTTTCAATCTGTCGGCGTTGAACAAGATATCTGCAAATAACATGCTTGCCGTCCCGGTTCCACTTTATTCATTTGGGGTGGTTTCATGGACAAAGTACGAGCTCACGGCCCTCTACATCGCCACACGTAAGATCATGCATATCAACTCGTCCCTTCCGCGCTTTATACATCCCACGCCATAAAGGCGGACGCGGACTTCTCAATATGCAGTCTCTTTATGACCGAATTGTCTTGGGTATAGCTCACATCGTGGCAAATGGAAGAGATCCGCTTCAGAAAATGGTTTGGCACCACAATATGATTTGCAAATGAGCATTCCTTTAAAAAGTCACGGAGCAGGCGGCTGAGATCATTGGCCTGGATCTTAACATCAGAAGTGAGGAAAGTGCATTACTTCATCTAGATGCCTCACTTCCAAAAGCCCAAGTGATAAAAGCAGAGGTCAACAATTTTCTCGATCAGCTCCATGACAAGAAAGTGTACGGAAACTTTCACAGAAATGTAAAAGATCAGTCCTTGTCGATGGATCTAATGTTCGCTTTCCTAAAATCATCAGGACATAATTCAGACACGGAGGGTTTTATTTTTGCGTGTCACGAAGGTGTCATTTCCACCTTGGTAAACCGTAGCCGCATCTTACGTCAAGAAGTTCCCAGCGATAGGTGCAGAGCGTGTCATGCACATTCTGAGCACCTATGGCACACTCTATCCGTGTGTCCCAGCACTCACGCGGGAACGACGTATCTCCACAGACGCAATGCGGCCCTTAGAGTGCTTGATGACCATATTTGTCACTCTTATGAAGTAGGTCACGAGCCTGCTCTGCCTAGCGCTCCAAGGGAGATAGAGGAAATTGTCTCACGACAATCTCTCGACAGTAAGAACGAGAAGAGACAAATTTACTGAAATCACAAGTTCAAGCCAATAGTCCCTGTTTAACGCACGAGGCCTGGAATCAAACTCCTCGACAAAAAGAAACGAACTATGTTCGTGATCGAATTCTCGGCTCCACGCAGTGGTTGAAAATAACGAAAAAACTGGTCAAAAGTAAAAAAAATTTTCTTCTGGGGATGTTCGCTGATTGGTATCCCTCTGGTCATGAGTTCATCATCGTTTTCCACTGTCAGATATAAGCAGAGGTTGTTATCTGCTTCAGGCAGTCAGTCTGAAGTTGACCATCGCGAGTGACTCTGCTAAAAGTGAGTATGATTATTCTGTATTTACCATCAAACACAGTTTCAGAACATTCGATATTGATATTTGATTAATTAAATTGAAAAATTTCCAAGTTTACCACCTCAAATATCTATTAAAAAATGAAATTATAAAAAACTCCACAAGACGCCGCCTTCAATTTTTTTTCTAATATTCACATCAGTTGCGAGGCGTGGCCATAGGTGTAATCACCGCAATTCTACTGCGAGCCAGTGTCATTTTTCTGGATGGCAGTCGCTCCAAGCGGGACCCTCCGGTGTTTGTTTAATATATATTGTAACCCTTGTGTTACATTTAAAAGCCTGCTTGTAGGCAACTTGGTAAACATATGTGAAAATACTCACAAAGTTGCCAACAAGCAGGGTAATAGAATTCCGCAAACGCCTCAGTCCCCACTAAACTGATCTGTTGGTGGTGGAAGAGTGTGGAAGGAAAGAATCAAGAGGGTCAGAGTCGCGAGCGAAATGCGACAGTTGAGATCTTCCCTTCGAAGGGCAATCTCCGTAGGTGAACACACGAGGGCAGAGCGAGGTCCACCTTGTACTCTGGTCTCTAATTCCCTGTGTCCAGAGGGGAGCATGAAAGTCCTACTAGGATTTCTTTAGTTTTATTTTTATCTCCTCCTTAAAGAGATCCACGCATTTTAAAGGTAGAGCGAAGTGCACTTCATCCCCTGGCTTAGAAAAATATTGAATCTCAAAGAGCGAATTTTTGTACTTTCTTGAGAAGTGCCTTAACGCATTTTATTTTCTCGATGCTTTCAGCTTATTGCGAGGGTAACCCCTAAATGAAATTGATTTATACCGTGCGACAACGAATCATATATTTTGAAGTGAAAATAAGCAATCATTTGTGTGGATAAACCATTATTTTGAGATTCAAACAAAATTATCTTGCCACGGTGAACTTAGTGAGATTTGTGAGTGACACGGACTTTCACATCCGGTGCATTCCTGAGCAGAGCGAGGTCAACCTCGTACCCTGGTCCACGGAATAACCGCTGAGAAATTAAAAGGGTTATTCCGTGCATTCGTTCCATTTATGGGCAGACTCGAGTCTACTCGACAATCTGGCAAATAAAATTAACGGATACAATTGGCACTACAATAGATTAATTTACTCGCAAAGGCATAAAAGGCTTGCGCGCCTGCTATAAATGAAGAATTTCATTGTGTGACACCAGTTGGAATTTAAATCCATAATATTTGTGTAGAGTCCCTTTTAGATTTGTGAATCCTAAACCCAAAAATAAACTTTTACGCAAGATTCACCTGTTCAATAATCTATTTCTACAGCCGATGCTGAGCTGTCATAAAAGATCAAAAACCACTTAAGAGAGGAGCGGAGTCTACTCCCGACTCCTGTCGAGACTGTTCGGTCTGAGAATTTTAAATATAGTGCGAATAATATGAATAGAGGGCGCACCATGATTAGTCATCGACAGCGACGCCAGCTTTAAGCTTGCTTTGCCTTGGCGTCAGTATCGCGAGAGGCTCTGAACGAGTACGATGTAGAGAACAGTCTTATTAAAGTATAAGTGTACATCAAATAGCCTCTATCTTTATTCACCCTGTTATTCCCCACCAAATCCAATAAAAAATAACATCTGGCGACCGTGACAGGACACCGGTAGTGGAAATTTGTGAAAATTGACTGTGTTGCGTAAGTGATTATAGAAAAAATAAGATTGCGTCATCTTATACCATGGATACGATCAAGAAATCGCGCAAAATTCAGCGATCAGTTTTTAACAAGTGTCTCACGAGTTTTAATGAGGAGTGCAACAATGCCAATTGTTCTCATGCAGATAGACACGTCGCGTTACAAATATTGTACAAATATTGGGAGCGCGAATGGCAGAACTTGAAGAAGTGAATCAGAAGTTCATGGATTTATTGCTTGAATCTCAAGCCGAAGAAAAAGGCATTGAAAAAGCGTTCGAGTCGCATGAAGAGTACAAGATCAAGTTTTTGACCGCGAAAATGTTGTTAGTGGGACTTGATAATTAAAGTGTTTCCGACCAGGCAGCAGCTCCAATACGTACGGTTCACCGTGATAAACCGTTCAAGCGACCAACGTTAGAAGTGCCAAAATATGACGGAAGTGTGAGTCAATGGCTCCAATTTTGGTCACATTTTGAAAAATACCATGAAGATTCTACTCTGTCTAAAGAAAAAAAATTTGATTATTTGAAATCGATCATCAAGACGGGTTCAAAAACAGAAAATGTGATCAGTGGTTATCCTACAACCGCGGAAAATTATGATAAAGCTTTGAACAGTTTGAAGAATCGTTTCGGAAGAGATGGACTTTTGATCGAATTTTACACTCGCGAGTTACTTTCGTTGGTGTTACAAAATGCTTCGGACAAGAATAAAGAACGAGCGGTGAGAGTGTCATTTATTTACGATAAAGTGTCCGCTCATATACGTGCTTTGGAGACGCTCGGCATGACTACAAACAGTTGCGCTAACATGCTGTACCCGTTGGTTGAGTCATCGCTACCCGAAGAAATACTGCGAACTAGGCAACGATCAACAATGAGTAGTGAGTCGACGACTGCGGCTCCGAATACGAATGGGGAACAGGAAGATCGTCTGACGAGGTGATTGGAATTTTTAGACCAAGAAGCCAAACACGAAGAAAGTATTCGAATGGCTGTTTTAAGGGTTTTTCGGCACAACCCGACAACGAGAAGAACGACCGATCCAGAGCACCAAGGACAAAGACGCAGACATCGAGTAATATGCCAACGTGCAGCACGCTGCTTGCAACTAAAAAAGCGGTAAGAAATGTATTTTTTGTTATGAAAATCACGAAAAGTCAGATTGTACGCAAGCGAGGGAATTAACTCTCGACGCGCGAAAAAAGGCGATAAAAGATAACGCGTGCTGCTTTAAATGTTGAAAATATAAGCATAGATCGAAAGATTGTAAAGTCAAAATTACATGCGGTTTTGCGGAAATCGTCATGCGACGCTTATTTGTTCGGGTATCGCGAATAATAAGACTGAAGATTCGCCGTCAACGAAGTCGATATCGCGCATTCATTGTTTGGCGGCGTTAATATACAAAGCGAAAGACATAACATTTTCAAGGTTCGTATGGGGAGTCTGAAAGGCGACTACGCATGTAACTTTCAGGCTATGGATAAACCGGTGATTTGCGCCGATATGCCAAGTATGAAAAAGGCCGAATGGTTCGACGAATTGCGTGATAAAAACATTTCATTGAAAGATTTTGATTCCAAGTGAAATACTTGCGACGAAAAAATTTATTTACTTATAGGTGCAGATATAGCAGGTAAACTAATGACTGGTCGTAAGCGTGATTTATCGAATGGTCTTAGTGCTATCGCAGTTTATTTAGGTTAGAATGTTATAGGAAAAATTTCGACGACACAACGAAAAGACACGGCTACGACTTCTTTATCTATGTTTGTACATGACGCGAAAGTTTCCGATCTGTGGCAATTAGATACTTTAGGTATTCAAGACCTGGTAGAAAAATCTGATCAATCACTGAGAGAGCAAAAAACCAAGGAAAATTTTTTGAAAACTGTAAAATTTACTGATAGAGGTAGATACTCGGTAGATTTACCGTGGATCGAAAATCACGCTCCAGTTTCGTAAAATTTTGTTTTAGATGAAAAACGTTTAGACAGTACAGTTAAAAAATTGAAAAAGAAAGGACTGTGCGAGGATTACGATAAGGTTCATAAAGGTTGGCTTAGCGATGACGTCACCGAACTCGTGCCCGACAGCGAGTTGTATACGGAGCGTGTACATTACTTATCGCACCATCCTATAGTGAAACCCGAGAGTACGACTAAAATAAGACCGGTGTTTGACGCTTCGGCAAGCGAAGAAAGATTCCCTGCTTTGGATCACTGTCTTGAAAAAGGCCCGAATTTTATTGAATTAATACCTACATCATTGTCAAGATTTCGAGAAAACGATATCGGTGTTATAGCAGATATACGATGCGCATTTTTAGAAATTGAAATTAATGAAAAGGATCGCGACTTACTACGTTTCTTGTGGGTTATAGATGATAAAGTTAGAGTTTTTCGGCTCAGATGACTTGTATTTGGTCTAACTTGTAGCCCATTCTTATTAGGAGCCGTACTTGAATACCATTTTTCGACTATTTTACGTGACTTATCCGAAAGTCGACAGACATATCCATCACGAAAAATCGTAGAAAAGCTTTCAAAGTCCTTTTATGTTGAAAATTGTACTACAAGCGTCGATTCTCTTGAAGAGTTGAAATTACTTATTGAGCAATCTAAAGAAATAATGTTGAAGGGCGGTTTTGATTTACGGGGGTGGGAGCATACTCATGCTTTGAGTGAAAAAGAATCCACTCTCGTCCTTGGTATATTGTTCAACAAAGCCCGTGATACAATTTCGATTATCACATTAATTTTGGATAAAGTAGACGAGTCTAAAATAACGAAACGCTCAATTTTATCGATGACTCATAAACTTTTTGATTCGATTGGCTTTACTAGCCCTGTAATTTTGTTACCAAAATTGATGCTTAAGGAATTACAAAACGATAAAAAAGGCTGGGATATTGAAGTAGACGAAACTATGAAAAAGAGATTTTTATTTTGGTATAAACCATTGCATTATTTGAAAGATATCAAGATTCCAAGAAAACTTGGTGAAGAAGACTTTTCATTACATACGTTTCGCGACGCGAGTAAGCAAGCTTATGCGGCAGCGACTCTTTTACGCGTAGCAAATGACCAAGGTGTCACGCTAAAAATAATCGCCGCAAGAGCTCGAGTTGCTCTGAATAATATGTCTATCCCACGTCTTAAACTTTTAGCTGCATTGATAGGAAGTCGACAGACGCAGGGAATTTTAGAAGCTTCTGATAAAAAAGAGATGACAGCTTTCTATTGGTCTGACTCGACAACTACGTTAACTTGGATTGAAGACAATAAACAGTGGAGCATTTTTGTTTGGAACCGCGTTCGTGAAAGTAGGAGGCTCACTTGTAACGGCACGTGGAAGTATGTTCCAGGCGAGCTTAATCCGGCTCAAATTTCTATGATTAATGTTAGTGAAAAATTAAATTTAGATTTAATGGACAGGTTTTCCTCTTACAATAAAATGATCAGATTTTTCACAATTATGAGTAGATTTAAAGATTTTCTGTTGAAATATGACAATAAAGAGGGAAAATATATTACGTATCAAGAAATGCGGCAAGTTGAGTTAAAATTTTTGAAAAAACTGCAAAGTGAAATATTTTTATCAGTAACAGATCCAAGATTAATTTCTTTACAAGCTTTTACACACTCCGACGGTCTGATACGATTAAAAACTAGAATTTTCGAACGTAACGATAACTTTGAGTTTTTATGCTTAATAGTTTTAGAGTCTAAACACAAAGTTGTAGAAAAAATAATTCGTCAAACCCATGAAGATATGTGTCACGCCGGAGTGCAAACGTTGATGCAACAGTTGAGACAGAAATTTTGAATCTTATAGTACGTATGCGAAAAACTTTACATTCTGTAATTGCGAAGTATGTTGTTTGTAAACGATATAATGCAAAACAGATGAAAGCAATTTCAGGTCCTCTGCCTGTCCATCGTGTGAAAGATACAGAAGTGTTTGATATGACTGGGGTAGATTTTGCTGGTCCAGTATACTTACGTGGACGAAAGAAGGCTTGGATTTGCTTGTATACGTGCGCTGTATACAAAGCGGTTCATATAGAACTTGTAACTTCGTTGTCCACCAATTCATTTTTAGAAAGTTTCTGACGATTTATTGATAGACGTGAACGACCGAAGCTTATGTTTAGCAATGACGGACTGAATTTCGTCGGGGCAAATAACGCGTTTGGGGCGATAAATTGGGATACAGTTTTGGAATATAGCTCCGCAAAGAGGATTGAATGGCGATTCGATCCACCTTCCGCCGCATGGGGGGGGGATGGTGGGAGCGACTTATCGGAATGTTAAAAGATATTTTGC
The DNA here is from genome assembly GCA_032362435.1 of Melikaiella ostensackeni. NCBI lineage: Eukaryota > Metazoa > Arthropoda > Insecta > Hymenoptera > Cynipidae > Melikaiella > Melikaiella ostensackeni. Next base: position 9,360 of record JAUMHM010033609.1, read on the forward strand.
GAAAAGTTGTAGGTAATGCTAGTCTCGATTACGAGGAATTGAATGCGATTTTGTGTGACTGCGAGTTAACATTAAATTCACGACCGTTGACGTATCTTTCCGGAGATCCGAATTATTTACGCCCGCCATGTTTTTAATCGGACTTGAAGATACAGAATGTCCGGATCTTGATTTTCTCGGTAAAATTGACTTTGCGGTCAGGTTTAAACATAAACAAGAAGTAATGGAACATTTAAGAACAAGATTTGGAAAAGAATTTCTAAGTCAATTAATTAACAAAGACGGTGTTAAAGAACTAAGACAGATTAAAATTGGAGATGTAGTAATCCAAAGATTATATCAGCTTGAAGTAATGAGCGATTGTGTTGAAGCGAAGAACTTACGCGAAGATGTACAAAAAATTGAAAAGAGAAAAAAGTTGATAACCAGATCGATACAAAAAATTGTGATGAAAATGCGTTGAAGACTTTTGACGAATCGAATGATTGTAAACACCAAAAAAACCTATATCTCAAACTGTAACGAATACTAAAAGTGATCGAGTGGTATGAAAACCTGATTCTTACAATATTGATAGAGTTAAGAAATAAATTGACCTCTTCTGATTATGTACTTTATAAGTGAACGTGCAATGTATGATGTCTTGTAATACTTATTTTTTATACTTTGTATTTTATGTATGGACTTTTTGTACTTTGTATTTCATATTTGTCTTTCATATCATTTTTTGCCACACTTTTGTATTTTATATTTTCACGTTAATCTTATACTATGTATGTGATGATTTTATATCGATACCGAGAAGATTTGTTGAGTCCCGCAACTCAAGGTGGGAGGATACTCGGTTTGAGACTTTTAAATATAGTGCGAATAATATGAATAGAGGGCGCACCATAATTAGTCATCGACAGCGACGCCAGCTTTAAGCTTGCTTCGCCTTGGCGTCAGTATCGCGAGAGGCTCTGAACGAGAACGATGTAGAGAACAGTTTTATTAAAGTATGAGTGTACATCAAATAGCCTCTATCTTTATTCACCCTGTTATTCCCTACCAAATCCAATTAAATATAACAGCTAGAGTCTTTTCTAAATCAAGGTCATACTTTCCTAAAACTTTTCTCAAACCCTTTCGAACAACTTCGCCCCTGGAAGTTTTTTCTACTGAAAACCTCTTCGCTGACTTTTTTCAGGCAAAGTTGGGAAAACACGATTAACCGCAGCGACCGCTTTGCAATAAAAAATTAACAAAAAATTCAAATTTCTTGATCATTTTGACGGATTCTTCGGTACCAGTAGCGTCGTCTGAGTACGTGAGTGAAATTTCAATTTTTTTCATTGATATCTCCATAAGAAATCACGAGTTGATTGCTAAAAATTAATTATTTTTAACGCATAAAAATTTCAGTTTTTAATCTTTATTCACAAGAAAAATTCTTTTGCGAAAAATCCATATGTGACAAAATACGCGCCTTCGCGTGATCTATCGACTCATATTTTTGTTTTTGCGTTTTATCCAATTCGAAATTCGAGATAATTTTTCCGCTATCTTATCTTCCGAAAAAGAGACCTTAAGTGCGTCCGAGCGTTCCGTCGGTTATTGCATGCGCGGGCTCAATTCTGAGTGCGTGAATATTTGCAGATTGTACAATTTATTTTCAATTTAAATCCTTAACAGTGATTAGAAGATTTTAACTTAACCGAAAAAAGTAAAAACATTTCCAATCAAATGCCATTTTACGTTTGAGGCGCTCAAAATTGAATAATTTAAAAATATTATACAATATCACAAGAAATAGAAGGCGTTCCAACAGGACATATCCGACATTTTTTTCGAAAATGGGATTATTGGCTCAAAAATCAGATAAATTCTAATACACATTGTGGCAAAGGGGTCATTTCAGAGTAGATCGTCTAGGCGTCGTGGCAACGTCATTTAAGAAAGATTTGATGTTGAGATATAAGGTCCCTGGATATTTCTAAAGTTAAATTTCACTATTTATAAGTCTTAATATTTTAATTCGTTTGTGAAAATGATTTTTAATTAGTCTTATACACTGAGAAAATAGCGGTTGCGCTGCATCACAAAATTCTGTTATTTTAGATAAAAGCATGAAATAATTTGAATCAAACTGAAATTTTATTATCATTTACGAATTTAACTCTCATGCGGTAACAATATATTTTCATTAAGAAACTAATTTCAGTACACCGCCTGGCTGAAGCTTCTTTCCTTTCTCTTTCTAACCTACACGCGCGTCCCCACTGTCTCTCTCTCCTGTTTTTCCTTCTTTCACTTTCCCTACATTCCACAGGTTTCGCCAGCCGGGGATCTCAACCGTTTCGGTGTTTCTTTTTGGGATGGTTCCAGAGGCGGTTCGTCCGTCATGAAGCCCTGACGAGTAGGAGGGTCGCGGCGGTGTGCGCAGAAGGGTCTGGGCGTGCGCCTGCCTGGAACCGCCGTCGGTGCAGATCTTGGTGGTAGTAGCACCTCCCCCCATCATGCACTTGGCTGTAACCCAGCCCGTGGACGGTGGGGTAAAAATTATACCAGACTTTCCAATATGTCAAACTATGCATATCACTCTCATCAGATCACTTGATTGCATTACCAAAATGTGTCCGTGACTGATGATATAAACCGGGATAGCCCCGTGCAATATATTCAGTTTGGTACAAATATCTAACTCAAAAAGTGCTTTCGACATGTTGGGCTGTAACCATCTTAAGTCTGAGATATATATATATATTTTATAACAATGATAGTAAATAAAATGAAATAGCGGAAAAGGGAGAAAATGCAAGGTAAGGGACCCGCAGAGAGGAATGCGGATTGAATTATTTTCTTTTAATAGGTCGAGCCATCCGTGAATTTTTTTTCCTTTTATTCTATTATAATGAACCGGGACAGTTTGTTCAACCTTTTTTTCTTATATATAGGCTAATATAATGCATGTTTTGTTTCACTTAGAAGTAATGGATTATTGCGAATAGTAGCTCTCACGAGCATCAGGGATTAGCGTTAGCTTAATTGATTAATTGTTGTTATTATTATTATTAGGCTTCTTTTCCGTTCTCTGTTGTATTCTCTTTTATTATTACTACCGCCTTTATTACCCTATTATTGATAAATAATGCTAATTAAGTAATTTTAATCGGGCCGGATTTTGGCTTACACCAAACGTTAGATTACGGCCCCTAGTATCAGGATGAATATGTGTGGTACTTTTAACATTAACCCTTGATTTTCAAAATTAATTATAAGCTGAAAGTAAAATTTGTATTGTAGATTTTTCGCCGGACTCGAACGCTCGACGCACGGAGGTCGGTGGCGCGGGAGCGTGATGGCTTCCCCACCATGTGCTCCCTGCTCTCAGTTTCTGAGAGCCGGCCAATAGGAAGGCCGCCAAGCCCACTCTCTCCCTGCCGATGGCGTTCGAGTCGGCAGTCTCTAGAGCGACGAGAGTAGTTGGTGCAGTTAGTTACTTTTGAGCCGTCGCCGAGAGTGCAGCATTCGCTCTGCCTCTCCTGAAATAAATACAAGTGTGCTAAATTTCTATGCGTTCCTTCTCTTTGAACGACGTCCTGACGCCGCAACACTTTGGTCTGCCGCCGTGCTTCGAAAATCGTGATCCCACTCATCCTTAGTGGACGTGAGCAGAGCTATCTAGGTGAACGTGTTGTGTCTCCGTTCTTTTTTTTTTATCGTTTGTTTTAGTTCTCGTGTTTGTGTTTCTCAAGTTTGTTCGTTTTCCCAGTTTTCACTTTGTGACACCGCTATCGTGTAGATCTTCCTCCCTCGCTTTGCTTCGTCCTTCGGGTGCCATTACTCCGTTTCGCGAGTGTTCCCGCCGGTGTTAGTCTTTTTGCGATCCTGTTTAAACTACTACTATTATTTTTCCTTTTTTTTCCGCGTTTAGTTCGGTGAAGGTCGACCGAGGCCACACCCCAGCGTTTGGTGCTTTGACCTTGGTCGGATCCGAACGCGATCGAGCTCCGTCACACTCGCGGAACCCTACGCGTATCCCACGGTCTGGGATTCGGTCGCGGATAGTTTTGGTTATTTTATCTGGGTGGAGGTCGACTGAGACCACACCCCCGCGTTTGGCGCTCCGCCTCCGGTCGGACCCGAACTCGGACCAGTTCGTTTTGTCCACGCGGACATACGCGCGCGTTTCGCGAAAGACAAAAAAGGGGATCATTCTATATAATAATTCACGTGTCTGGGTGGAGGTCGACTCTTCCCCGTGTTATCGCGCTACTCCCCCCCCCCTCCGTACAGTCGACGAAATCAGCCACAGTCAATGACACGCCTCGGCGCATTCCTATCCAAGGAAACCCGCACCTCGAAGACGACGGTTCAGGAATCCACGACCGGTTCCCAACGAACACTTTCCTCCGGTCACTGAGGCCACCTGCTTCTCTTCTTCCTCGGTATTGTACCCCTTCGTCTCTAGCTAGGAAAGGTAGCAGCTCACAAGGAAAACACAAAAAAAGCAATCGGTCCTTTTTAAGACCAACAAACCGTATTACGAGGAATAACTGAGTCAAACATGTGCTCATCAAACTGCCTCCTTTCATAAGCAACCTACCCCGCATTCCGGAACATAACAATTGGTTAGTGAAAATCGCCGCTTTGGCTAAATCCTCCTTTTTCTTGTTCAAATACACTGGAAACTCTATATAAATTCCGTCCACTAAAGCCGTTCCTGAAATTTCCACCGGCTGCATTTGATGATGCGGGGTCCAAGTGGTCGAGAAAGAGGCGCTGCGAGCGCAGCGGAGTTGAGCAGTTCCATAGCCACGAAGCGGCAGATCGAACACTTGCGTACTTATTTCGCATTTATGTTTAAATACACGCGAAAAATTCTCTTTTTATTAATTGAGCTAGGAATGGGTTATAGTTACATCATATTCAAAGAAGTTTAAAATAAAAACTGGACGACGTCCCACCGAAAAAATTTATCAGGTATGTAGAGTTTCACCATCTGGAGATATCCTGGAAAATATGAAACTTGAGTTTTATATTTTTCCCTGCTACATCTTAGGAGATATTCGAACAAGAAAAAGGGGACATGTCTTTTACAAAAAGTTGAATTTGATAATTTTTACCTAAATATTTTATCATTACTTTCATCACTAAAATTAATTCTAAAATGGAAATGTATTGTTATCACATGAAGGTTAAATTTGCAAATGATAATTTAATTTTAGTCTGATTCGAATTATTTCATGCTTTCATCTAATTAAACAGAATTTTGTGATGACGCTCACCCGCCATTCTCTCAGTGCATACCACTATTTAAAAATAATTTTTACAAACGGAATCAAATATTAACGCTTATAATTAGTGAGATTCGACTCTGAGTACATCCAGAAACATTATATCTCAACATCAAATTCTTTTGAAATCACGTCGCAACGTCGTCTAGACGATTTTTCTGGAATAACCCAAAAGGATTTTTTATCACACCTCCGCATATGGCGATTTTAGCGCCTGCAAACGATCCCTAAAACAGTATTTATAGGCCTCGGCCTTTAAACGTTATACTTGATGTCGTAGGCTTATAGAGTAATGACGTACTATGATAGAATAAAATATAAACTAAATATGTAATCAATAAGAAAAATATAAAATGTTTACAAAAAACAAATTTTGTACCATTGTCTTTGGACACGAGTAAAACAGCCCCAAATTTTTTCTAGAATCGCTGCGATAATATCTCCAGCCTACCATTTTCGAATGAAATTTTTAATTATGGGATGCAGAAAATCTCCTGTCTCAGGCTATAAATGATAGGGCAATGTTTCTTTCCCTTTTTTGACTGTGAATAAGAATTATAACTGAAAAAGAATTTTGTCGAAATGATTGACAAAAACAGTAATTGTGAAATGACGGAAATCCTACTAAAAATACCTGCGATGAAAAAAAATCTGCTGATTGCGAGCTATACATTGGAGATTTGCAAACATAAACAAAATGGCTTGCTGAGTAGAGGAAAAGAAAACCAAAATGAGCCTCATTCTCTGTTTCTTCGAAATTCATTTCTGCACAAAAATGTACGAAATGTTTCGCAATAAGTTGAATTGGCTCCAAATGAGAATATACTGTAATGAAACTCGATTTCGACAACATTTGTATGTTCTGGGCACAAAAATCCCATGCGAAACAATATCATGGAAAAATAAATAAATAATTATTATTTAAATCGGAATATTATTTTTCTATAATGAATGCCCTACATTTTTTTGCGATTATAGGGGAACGATTTAAGGAATATCATCCTAAGAATGAATAATATTCAAATATCAGAAGAATGGTTGCAAAAAATAGAGAAATTACAAAGGAATTATTTATTTTGGACCAGTGATATAAAAATACGAAGTGCCTAGGCATACCGAAAATATTTGGTCTGCGTCTCTACGATGACCACATTTCATTGTAGCCGCCCTTTCCAGTTTGCCGAGGAACTCACCAAAAATATTTATTCTACGCTCACTGAATTTTGGTGAACCTAGACATGGCCATAAAAGTATATACTAATTTGGATATTTATGAGAATGAATCACATTTAAAAGAACTCTGTTTAGCAATATACAAAAAAAGATTGAATTCTATTGGTATAATA
>JAUMHM010033629.1:0-15983 GCA_032362435.1 Melikaiella ostensackeni
TACTTTGAAGGGGACAATATCGATTATGATGAATAAACTTGTATTTTTGATTTTAAGAATAAAGTCCTAAAACTTTTCGATCAAGGTGGTAATTAATAATTATTTGCTTAAAGAACTAAATAATAGTTAACGGGAATGTCTGATATTTTAACTTTTTAGTAATAACTCTTAGAAACACAGTGCAAAAGGTTTCATAGAAATGCGATCTCTTCGCGTAATTTGCATCTTATTCTAAAAAACAATCTCTAAATAGGCAAAATTTATAAAATAAAATATGCATAATAAAAATTTAAAGAACCACAAGGTGCTATTCAGTGTCACGTTACTTCGAATGTCAAAATGATGAAAGGTTAACGTATGGCAATGTTGTAAACATTTTAATCTACTTTTTCATACATGACAATTGAAGAGGAAACCAACTTCATTATTATCTTACAGAGCATCAAGGTGCTATCTCTATACAATTTGCCATACTTTTGAGTAACAAAGTTCTATCTTAACTTTTAATAATATATTACACCAAAGTTTTGGCTTACTCTTACTAGAATCATGTAAAAAAGAATTTGTTTCTTATTATCAATAAACGCCTTCACGTACAAACTACCCAATTTTGAAAAGTCTGCTCATATTATTTTTTTCCGTGTTAGATTATGACGAGAAAATTAAATAAGGATAGTGAGAAATCGGTCAATATTTTCAATCCCAGTTGAAATCTAATATATGTTACACTCCATACGCGAATTCAGGCATTGTCCGAAAACTTTGCTCAGAACTAGTTTTGAGCACAAGAAAATGTCCAAACCCGAAATGTAGCGTCAGAACGGATATTGGCAATCAAAATTGAACAGTACTAGAATGGCATGTTGACTTATGTACGAAACTAATGGAGCATCTCTCATACTGCTCAACACCCGACGAACGAAATCACGTAAATTGAGTACATTGAGGTTAGGTTCATAGAAAATTTTTTGAAGAAGATACAAAATGAGGTAACGTAATAATTATTGTTGGAAAATGAGTTTCCACCGTACGAATAATATAGGGATAGATTTAATTATAAATTATTCAATCTTTGATTTTGTTTCATTTTTATATTGTAATAGTATTTATAATTATGACACTTTGGTTTATAATCATTTTGAGACATTGCACAAATAAAACAATGATGAAACTTATTATCTGAATAAACAGATTTTATTACATTTATTCAATTAGTAATTAGAATTATGGTACTTTAATTCATATAACTATTTCAAAAAAATAAAAACTCCATTCCACGAATGACACAGCGTCGAAACTTCTCATCTGATGAAGCCATTTATTTCATTTATTTAAACAAGAATTAGACTTATTGCATTCTGAGTTGCACAATACTCCTTTTTTTCTGCAAGAACACGCTTTGGTGCCACATTTTTTACTTTGACAACTGCTAACACGTTTCTCGGTGCTAATCTTCCATGGTCAACATCTAGAACTCGTAGTGGAACATTATCGCCAACATTAGCAGGTTTGAATTTTTCATTTGACAGCGCCAGCATTAAATCGGCCTACTTTTCTAACCCTCTCTTAGCTGTTACATCGTGAATCACTAGTTTCTTTGGCAGTTTTAGTTTTCATTGGACACAGAATACAGAATCTCGTCAAGTGTGATCCTGGTAATTTAAAATAAACTTAAAGTGTCCGCCAGGTTTGGTCTGCATGTCGATTAAATCGACTTGGCAACGTGAATTTAGGTGGTTATTCAGAACTGGTTTTACTACAGTTCCTTTTCTTGCTGATTTCTTCTGAAGTTGGCAAGATTCGCACAATTTTAAATATATGTTGATTACTCCTCTTGTGATGTTATCATATCTCTTTTTCAATTCTTCTTCCATTTCTGCAATAAGAGTAAAATGAATATTTATTCACACTATCATTTAATATAACCTAAAAGTAAAATCACAAAAGGATTTTACTATTCCAGATTTTTCTAAATATCCAAAGCTAATCAAATTGCAAATCATATATGTTATTGATAATCGCTATTAACTATATAATTTTACTCTAAAGTTTAATTAAAAAATAAACCTGTGTTAAATAATAGCTTGTGATAATAAACTTTGAATTACGTTCAGATAATAATTATTTTTCATCAATTTAAATAATAAATTGATTTATAGTAAAATATTTATTTAAATTTTTATTATAATTCAAGAAATTATTTCGGTTAAGATTATTACACTTTCTAGAATCACCATAACATCATCAATTTTAAATTTAAGTCCAAACAGTCATATTGTCTAGAATCTAGCTGAAATCTAGACAGACCATGTATATTGAAATTTGTAACGAACACCTAGATAACGCTAGGACTGTAACTAGACCGGAAAAAAAGACAAATTTAATACCTAGCAAAACTAGACAGCGCCAGGATCATGTCAGGCTAGTATTTCGCGAATACATGAGCGTGACGAAGCCAGTACTGGCGCTAGCATGAAAATTTTTCCACACGGAGGGAGGTACTTTACCGTTCTAGACAGAGAAAGTGCACTCTACTAGCTTCATGCGCACTGTTCTGCGCCGTCCTGATCCCTTTAAGTTAACCTCAAACGTGAGACGAAATTTCGTGAAAAAACTCGAAAACCATACTCTGATTACATAAAGTATCGTTTAAAAAGAATACTTTACCTCCTTGGTGCATAATATACTATTCTAACAATAAACTAAATTCCAGTCATCTATAAGGTAGTCATCACAGTACCTATTGTTAACAAAGGTGAAAAGGTGAATTTTTTTCCCAAAATAGGTGCCAAAAAACTTTTATGAGTTAAATAAAAATGTAATTTAATGTTTATATTTAGAATTTTATTGCAACTGAGCTAATAATAGAACTTTGTTTTTGATACACTCTTTACGCGCTATATTCAAACAAGTCAGACTATGGGTAATATTATATAGCCATCAAACACCAAATAATTCTACAGAATTACTTCCGATCACGCGTACCGACAAAATATGTTCTATTTCGAAAGAAATGAAACAGCCGTATTTTCCCGGTTTGATAACAAAAAATTGTTGACGAAATTATGAGTATTTTAACTCCTAAAGTTAATGACGAAATTAATGTCCAAAAGTTGTCGAAAATTTCCTTTAAAGTGTGGTATTTGTCAAATGTATATAGGTGGGGCATTTCATTTCATATATGAGAGCAATGCCCACAACACCAAAGACCATGAAGTTTCTCATTGATTGGGGCTTCGTACGAAGGTATTAAAATTTTATTATATGAAAAATTATGGACGATTCTTATTCCCTAAAGTGTGATAAACAGGAGCATGTATTATGTTTTATATGTTATGTTGCTAGCATGTTTTTGCGTTTAACATTCCTGTTTCCTATGTTCAATCAATGGGAAACTTCATGGTCTTTGGGGGACGGGTTAGTATTAACCGATTTCGCTCAATTTTCGAGATCATTTCTTTGGGCATTCGAACAAAACTAGGGGGTGAGAACAACAAAAAAATATAATTTTGAAAAATAAGGGCCACCTTTTCTACAATTTTTCGAAAATAAAAATTAAATGTCAGAATATCTGAAAACATGTATCCTTAGAATTTGATGAATCATGCATATTAAAAAATGCTTACAGTTTGTAGTTTTTAACCCTGGAAGAACATAATGGGAGGTCTAGGGAATTCTGAAATTTTAATGGGTGATTCTCCTGCATGATCATTTTACATGGAAGAAAGTTGGAAAAAGTAATTATTTATTTGTACTTAAAAGCCTCTGATTCATTTTTATTTCAAACTGATGTACTTGACTGATGATCTTGAGGGCAAATTGATTTCCCATTTTTATATATTCCTCTGTATCCGAGACGTACAGAGGAGTCCAGAGGAATGAGTAACAGAGGAGTGATAATTGTGGCAATTTTTCGCGCAAAACACAATATGCAAAGTATTACAAACCTCAAAGCGTGGCACCGAGTTAGTGTCCAATAGTTTTACTTGGAAATATACACAGTTAATTATTTTCATTATAAATTTATAATTGACACTTACCAGAAGAATGAGACGCTTGGTTGCGCCATCCACTTAATTCATTTTATTTCTGAAGAAAAAAACGAAAGCACATAAAATGTTGCATTGACAATCAGTCAACTCGGTGAAAGAGATCTAAATGTCACTATCTGGACATGCATGAAAAGCTAGCGCCACCTGTTACACATATTATTCACCAATTTTCGTCGATCTAAAGGAACATCAAACAAACCCGATTACATAATTTCGCATTTTATTGAGAGGTATTTATGCTATATTATTTTTTTATGTTTGAGATGAGAGTAATTAATATCGATTTGTTTTATAAAATATTTACAATTTCGATGTTTGAAAACATTTAACGCCTTTTCAGCTCACTTTAGTACAGAATGACATAATTATTACTTGCCAGAGGAATGAGATTTGGGGGTCGGTCGCAAGTTTGAGCGCGCCTCGGGCGCGCGTTTGTCGGAACTCATGCTTCGCGCTCGATAATGTATTTACCTCGCGCCGCGCGCTCGATCATTGTATTTCCCCCATATTTGTGCAAAAATCTTTCAAAATGAAGTGTTAATCCATTGACAACTGTAATTTGGTAATTGTGAATTCTCTTTTGTTAAAGCTCCTTCGGCTTTAACGAAAACATTCTCATCACGTGTCTCGCGCTTCGCACTCGATTAAAGTATGTGCAAAACGCGAAATTTTCTGTGTTATTTTGAAATCTATTATGAAAAACTTATGTTATATTAATTCATATGCCTTACTTTTCCTGATTAATTACCTTTATTACTTAACAAATTAGGTCAGTGTTTCTTATTATTATTATTATTATTTTAAATTGAATTTGTTATAAATTTGTCTCTAATAAGCCGGAAAGGAGAAGTTCAAGGTTTATTTTCGATTTGTGAGCTTGTTTGTATTCTGCTTTTGGCGCATGAAAGGCCTCATAAGAAAGTATACGAGTACTTCATTTCAATCTTAATAATAGTTTTAAAATTCTTTTAAACATGTTATTCTACCTTGTGCCATTTTTTTAAATATTTGAATTTTTTATTTTTAATAGCATTTCTTTCACGATTAAAACGAAAACTACCCGTCTTATGAGAAAATGGTCAATAACAAATTTTTATACCTTTTTTCGGTGAATAATTTTATGATGAACATTTTGTCTTATCTTGTGTTGTTTTTTCAAAAAGTCAAATTTTTCGTTCTTAATGTTATTTTTTATGATTTAATTTTTAAAAATTTATTAAAAAATGGACTGGAGAAAATTTGTTGACCTTTTTGAGATAAACAATTTTTCAGGGCAACAATTTTTCGTATTTTGCATAGTTTGACCGGAAAATGGATTTTTTAACTTGTAATAACATTTTTCACCATTAAAACAAAAACTATGCATCTCATCAGAAAAATAGTTTGAAGCAAATTTGTAGATCTTTTTGAGGTGAACAAGTTTGCTTCTTAATTGTTTTTTCATATCTCGTATAGTTTTGATTAAAACTGAAATCATATTCAATAACATTTTTCACGATTAAAACAACAACTATGCGCCTTATTAAAAAAATAGTTTATAACAAATATGTAGATCTTTCTGAGGTGAATAATTTAGCTTCTCAAATTTTTTTTCGTATCTCGTAAAGTTTGGCTGGAAAGTGGTATTTTTTATTTTTAATAAAATTTGTAATGATTAAAATAAAAACTGTGCGTCCCTTGAAAAAAATAGTCTTAAACAAATTAGTAGATCTTTTTAAAATAAACGATTGTGCCTCTTAACATTTTTTTCGTATCTCTTATAGTTTTGCTGAGAAGTGATATTTTTTAATTCGTTTAACATTTGTAACGATTAAATCAAAAACTTTGCGTCCCATGAAAAAAATAGTCTAAGGCAAATTTGTAGATCATTTTAGAATAACAACTTTTATGTATTAACATTTTTTCCATATCTCGTATAGTTTTGCTGGAAAATGAAATTTTTTATTGTTTATAAAGCATTTTCGATGGATAAAACCACAACCATTGGTCAAAAATGGCTGGGTAACGAACTCGTCCTTTTTTTTAGGCCTTAAAACAGTGTGCCAAAGGGCAATCCAATCGGATAATTCCTTTGAAAGTTGTAGTGTTCACAGACAACGAGGACAGGCATCGACGTAAAATAATTTTTTTCTTAATCAATAAGCCCGAAAACGTCGAGATTTGATGAAATCCGCGAAAGTCAATTTTCACATAAAACCAATACCTTCTCATTGAGATAGAAATGTAAATAGGTATATCTATTTTCGGGTATTATTTCAGAATATTATTAACTAACATAATCTGTAAAAAAGTCTCAGAAATGTTAGCAACTATTAAAGAAAAAATTAATACAGGCAAAATGGTCATTTCGGGAGAATCACCCTGATCCATTTTTTTTCAAATCCGTTAGCTAAAAATTATTTTTTTTTGGTTTTGACTTAATAACAATTAATTGAAAAATGATCTGCACACCAAAGTGTACCTAATTCCACCCCCAATATCTCAGTAACCATGCAGTATGATGTTTTATAGTTTTGTACCTACAGTAGGGTCCTATAGTAAAGAAATATGTTTTGGGCAGTACGACCATACGAAATAGAATGCCCAACATGTATTAGTTTAAATAATACAACACTTTAAAGGAAAATTTCAACAACTTTTAGATAGCAATCTACGTCTTTATCTTTAGGAGATAAAATACTCATAACTTACTCATCTCGCATTACTGCGCCGCCCGATCTTGTAGCGGCTCCACGGTTGTTCGCGCTGAACTGCTTGTCCCCCCCCCCCCTGAGCGTCCTTTGATGCCCTATACTGAAGTACTTCGCAAAGACAGTCAGTGCCGTATCAGAACTTGCTTACATTGCGACTCTGTGGCGTATTAGAATATCGCGCGCAGAAAAATGTTTCAAAAGCCAAGTTTTTTTATCAGTTCAACTAATCAAATGTTGATAAGTATTGATATCTATACATGATTTATAAGATAACCTCAAAAGAAATTTGTTCGAGCAGCACTTTTCAGGAATAAATTAAATTATAATGTATTTCAAGGCTTTGAATCCGATTCATAAGTCAAATTAGCGTTACTCTTCTACGGCTGTATGAAAGGACAGCTATTTTTTTATTACAACGCACTCTTTTGCATTCAAAAGACCTTCGTAGTGTCATCTTCTTGTTCATATTTTCTTTTTGAGGTGTATCTCTTTTCAACATCTAACAGTAGTCAGCCATCATATTTTCACCCCATCTTCCTTGATATCGTTGTTCCATTATCTTAGTATCTTGATGGAACCTTTCACTTTTGTTCTCCACTTTAGTCCCGAAGACTTTTTCTTATCATGATTACCATGACCACGGCTATCACATAAACACAAAAAGCAAAGATACGTCGCATTTCCTGATTGCTGTCCCAGAAACATTGAAAGAATTTTAAAGTATCCACAAATTCGCCATTCATGTTGTTCGTACTTAATTTTGTCCAAGATGATTTTCATATTACTGTAACCTTCTTTAAGTTTTGTTGAATGAGCTATTGGGATCGACGCATATGCGTTTGTGCTGTGCAATAGGTCGGCCTTCCGGCTTCGTTTAGAAAAGTCTATGAACAACCACCACTCTTCATCTTTGTAAAATCCTGGTTTCAATTCATCCATGAATCTATTAACATCCGTGCAATAGACTAAAGACAGTTCTTGATCAAGATGAAAGTATTTCCGAAAACGCTGCTCTCTAATCCGATAGACACCTGACTTTGTTCCTTTTTCTGAGTTTCCTTTTTTTCAAAGCTGAAGTAAGGTTTTCCGCGCCATCTGTAGGTAATCCCAAACCTCGAATCAAGTCATTTAATTTCAATTGATGTTATGGTTTTCGACCAGTTTATGTATTAATTGAAAGATGTTCAAGATTCTCGGTTATATGGTCAGTAAATGACATCCCCCTCTGATAAAGGTGAAATGAGAAACGATCTACTGCGACCTCAGTGGCGTAATTGGTCAACGCTCCACTCATGAAAAGTGGCGTTCCCGGTACATATCCGGGCCGAGGTAGATTTTTTCTCGTTTCTCCAGAAAATCATTTACTGACAACATAACCGAGAATCTTGAATATCTTTTAATCAAGTCATTTAATTCTTCCTGTCCACGTCTCTGAACGTCTTGTTGTTGTGTCATATGGAGTGTATTCGCTATCGGTTACTTCATTTTCAGTATCACAATCTTCACTACTGCTTTTGCGTTTCTCATGTTTCTGCACTATTTTTTCTTCTTAGTATTGGAATGAGAGGTGCCAGCGTCAACTAAAACCTCTGCAGTTTTTTCGCCTGGGTTCTATTACCGAAGAGACTATTATAAGTAATAGATTTTTTGTTGAAGATTCCCCATTTCTTTGCATCGTTCATGCAGAAGTAACAGTTCCTTCCGTTTTCCGGTTTTCTTCCAGAATCCCGGTACAGTAAACTTCAGGCTTTCATTAATTTCAGTATCTTCGGATTTGTAAAACATTGCATGACAAGCGGAGCACATAATATGAGGAACCCAGCTTTCACCTCGGTTTGGAACCTCAACGTTGAAGTATTTTGCATACATGGCTCCAATTTTTTCAGTTATTTTCTTCCGATACTGTGGGCCTTCGTATTTTGTACAAATGTAACAAAGTTGTTCAAAACTGTTCACACAACTGTGCGTGTTTTTTTAGTTTTTTTTTTTTTGTTGGAAGCCATGGTTGTTTTAATCCCTGCGTATTAAGGATCCTGGCCCGATCGCAGGCCAGTCCACCGTCTTGGGGGTGATAACCCTCATACCTCTAGGCAGGTATGAGCTAAGCATGAGGGCTTTCCGGCTTTGATGAGGACAATGACAATTCATCGCCGGACACACTACGGTTTTATCCTCTCACCCTAATGCCCCCCTACAGGGCAGCGCGCCTCAGCTGGCTTCGTTACTGACAGGGCTGAAAGGTAAATCCTTCTACACATAACTTTTCAGAACAGTTCTCATTACCTCCAGTACTTAGTTCAGCAGTAGGTGTTGACACTGAATTGTTGAGTAAATTGAATTACTGCAAATAAATAGACATCTAAGTCAGGCAATTTATAAATGTATCATTAAACAAAAGGCTCAAAACGCATAGTTTACAAAAAACGAAATAACTTTTCGTACGAAAAATATTATAAGGAAGACTTTCCAAGGAAAAGACCGTTGTAATGAGGTATTTTGTTGAAGTTAACTTATGAGATTTGTTCGTTATTATGCTGATCTGACTTGAAGATTGAGTTCGGCACCTCAAAAGCCATAAAAATACGGCTTACAAATTGCTGCTCAAACAATTTTTTTTTGAGGTTATGTTACGAACTTTTTAGTAATATAACTGATCTGACTTCATTATTGAATTCAGCGGCTTGAAATCCATAATGCTACCATATTTTTCCATCATATACTGTTTTTGTGGCCAAATTCATGTCTTATTTCAGAGTTCACTTAAAATTAGCTCTATGGAGTAATAGGAAGAAACCGAACTGTGTGTCATAAATTTGATCGCCATTTTTCCGGAAATAAGTAGTTGAGGGGGAGGACATAGGCTAAATTGTAAAGATTCGCCTCGTTTTGAGTGGCATATCTGCGAGAGGTCTTTCATTGGTGGGTTATTCATTACTTCAAATTTAGCGCCAACAAACCGGCAATTAAAAATTTCTCACATTTCTCTTGCAGATATTCCACTCAAAAAGAGACGATTCTTTACAATTTAGCGTACGTTCATTTTCCATTCGCGTGCGCATTGTCGTTTAGTCTCCTTGCTATTACTCTATGGTTAACTCCAACATATGACGTGAATTTGACATAAAAAACAATGACATGTGAGAAAATAGAAGTGAAATGTGGAACGTGAAATGTGAAATTATATACATAATCGACCCCCTGTGAATCTGTGATGACTGTAAACTCATATTTCAAGCTATTGAAAATGAACTTTAATGTATATTTAAATCATTTATTCAGTCCTTAAATGATTAAAATATAGGTGCATTTTACAAAAATTTACCTACTTGGTTTGTAAAATTTGCCACTGCCACTTTATTTGTGGGCACAATATCATCCTTGTCGTTGACGTTACTGTCCTGTTTTTTGAAGTAACAATGCGGTAATAACATCAATGAAAAAAATGGTTGTGACAACCACTGAAGTTATATTAGTTGTATATATTACGAACCAAGTGGTTGGATCAACTGCGTATTCTCTCAGTGAATCGGTACAAGCCTTGATGCTTTTTCATATTCTTTCTGTTCTCCGTAATTGGCGCAAACATTTTTCTTGCTCGACCTTAAAGTTGTCCATGAAAATTGCGGTAGTCAGAATCATAATATGTCACGCGCTTTTTGTGAATGTCCAATTACTCAATGAAGAGTTATGCAATGGATTTCTTTTAATGGCTTCTTTTTCATGTTGAATGACAAGAGCAGCTAGAAAAAAATATATACAGTAGTGAGACCTTTCAAAGAAATTTTATTTTTTATTTTCATGCGCCCCCCTAAAAATCTTCCTTGTGAATGAAAACAAAAATGCGAAATATTTTAAAAGGCCTTTACCATCAGTTATCATTTTTCAATCCGCTTAACTCTCAAAGTTGAATAAATCAAAAACGGCGAGTCCATGACAATTGATGAAGAAAACTTCGAAGAGTTTGGCTGGATCGTTGTCGATAAGATCGTTTAGTTTTTGCAAGCTCAACCTACTTATCTTTCTCATTCGATACCCAATGTTTTTTCTATTCTTTGTAGGCAAAGAAAGTTTAATCAAGCTTTTGTTTTCTTTTCCAGAACTTTCGTGATTATGCCTGCAGACTGAATCACGAAGAAAGTATTTTTCTAATCTCTAAGCTTTGGGTACAAGTTATGAGCCATCGCATCCGCGCGTAAATCCTTCTGCGACCAACATAAGATTGTTACATAACAACCGCGTGCACTGTTCCTTTACAAACGATGCCTCTGCAAAGATTATTTGCACATCAGTTGCTGCAAGATTCTTGAAACTCTTGACACTGCCTTCACCGTCAGATAAAGTTTTAATGTACTCCACTACATCATCTTCATCTTTTACATAGTCATTTGACTTTTCCAGGTACCCCAACGAGACACAACTAGCATGGGAGAGAGTTTGAGCTCTTTCTTATATTTATTCGTCCAGTACTTGTTTTTTAGAGAGCTCAAATAATTATACCCTCGTTTCCTTGTATTCTTGAATACTTTGTCATGTTTTTGAAACAAACACATCTAGGCAAACAAATGTATCCACATATATCTTTATTACTTTGTCTAGTATGTAGAGAAAACAAGAAATTATATTTACTAGCATCTACTAGCATTCAAATGAGAGATCATAAATCATAATATTAATGTTAATAAGCAATTAGTAATCTTACACGCATAATTTTTTTTTCAAATCCCGCCATTAACTGACTGTTCTAAATTCACCCGTGTGAGGTAACCTTAACCTCACTTGCACTTTGATAAACACTTTGAACTACGCAGTTTGAGATAAAATTATAGTTGCCGACTTAGTTCGTTCCTTTTTTTTAGTTCACTTGTTGAAGTTTACAGGAGTATTACCTGAATCTTGAATGACAAGAATCACCGAGTTTTATCATTTTCTATAGTATTCATAAAGAAGGTTGCCAGATGTTCTGTTTTCGTCCGGCCAGGCTGGTTTTCGGCGTTCGAGGCCAGCTGGACATTCAGCCAGTATACACTAAAACCAGCTGACCTGTCCAAAAATTTCTCAGAATACTATGCAGATGTCAAGAATATTATGTTAAGGCCGGCTGACCTCAATCTCAGATCTGGCAACCCTATTCATAAAAACTATGGGTAAAAAGTTGGAAATTTTATGTCACGATGACAAGGCGTAAGGTCACGATAAGAGGGTTTAACTTTAGATTTGCAATAAATATAAGGGTGGTTGCCAAAAATTTGATCTTCTCAGACGATAAAAGTTTAACTTTTAGATAATTAGATTTTCGAGAAAAAAAAACTTTCCAAGTCGGTCGAAATATTTTTTTTTAAATCTGCCTGCTTCGCGGGCACATTCTCATCACCCGCTTTGCGCACGGTGTTATATGTTTTTCATGTACAAATTACAAAATTTGTTTTCAATTTCAAATGAAGAAGCAACTTAAGGCTCTATCGGTCTTAAGGAATACATTCGCATCATAATATTTGCGCTTCGGGCTCGATTTTCTGCGTTCACTGTATAATATATACAAATAAATAGTTAAAAAGACGATTAAAAAATTATCTTAATGATTTACGATTGATTTTATAGAAAAACGTTCAACGTCAATTTTATTTGACTTTTTAATAGCATAAATTCTACTCTTCTGACTTTTTTTCTTATCTCACGTCGTTCGACTCAAAAATTAAAATTAAAATATTCCAATATCATTTTCCATACATAAAAAACAAATTATGCCTCCTATCAAAAAATGTTCAAATGAAAGCTTATGGGTCTTCGTAAAAGCAACAATTTTGATATGCGAACTTTTTTCGCACCTCGCGTTACTTGGCTCAAAATTTGAATTTTCGATTTTTTTTTAAATACCAAGAGCTTTCAAGAAGCAAGCTTTTTTTCCTTCTGACTTTTTTTATATCGTGCATTGTTTGACTTAAAATTTTCATTTTTGTTTCTTTTTTTGAATTTTGAAAATGCTCTAACTTTTTGAATTTTCATCTAAAATGGTTCAGAGGGTCTCGAAACGTGGACATTTGACAAAAAACGGGGGAGGAAGGGTCAAATTTTACACAAATCTAAAACCTCTGATGTGAATGTATAAATAAGTCTAACCCTCGAGAGTATGAAAATATAAAACTAAGAGATCAAGGAATGTGTTTGTGATGGGTAATATCCATTTCAAACAGAAACAGCTCCTACCTGAGTTGGTGTTATGCGATATGCGGCCACGACAAAAAAAAAGAATTTCAAAAATCTTTTTAAAAAAATATGAGAGCAGGTGAAAATATTTTTAAATATAGAGAAAATAGCTATTATCACGATTTATATGATTTTGATTTCAGCATTTCAAAATATGCTCTCATTTTATAGTATCTTAAATTAATATGGAGAGTTACCGGAATTTTTATAAAAAATATCATGCCAGTATTATTATAGTTTGAATGATTATTTTCGATTTTTATCCTAAAATAGCAATGTCGCGTTACGAAACAAAAAACTTGTGGTGCAGACTCTGAAGTGATATTTGAAATCCTTAACCCTAAAATATTGAACCCTCTTCTTCATTATTTTTTTTTCAACTCAATATAATTGATATCTGTGAATCTCAAATATTAGGTTAGGGTGTCGTAGCTCGATCCCTTTGACGTCCAGTGTATAAATTTGGGCATGGGCCTGAGCGGGCCCAAGCCTGGAAAAACTAGGTCCTGGCCTGGTGATCAAGCTTGGGTCAAGCTCGAATGAAACGCTTTATCTGGCCAGGGCCTGTGTCGATTGCCAGGCTAGATCGCTAAGCCTGGCCCAGGCTCGACCCTAATTTATTATCGATTCCTATAGCTCTTTTATTTTTGGACATGTTTCTTTTTGTTTTATATCAAATTCTTAAAATCTGAAAGCATCTCTTACTTTTGTGAAGAGCGAGGTACACGAGACAACTTTTTTTGGGGTTGATCTAGGACCATTCTGTTCAGATTATTCCATTCTTCAATGAAGAAAAAGGTAATAATCAAAAACAATAAGACATTTCTGAAAATTGCTAACATACTCAAATTTGTATACTATCTTTAAATAAAAATGGATATCTTCTCGTAAATTGAGTTAATCATTAATACCTCAATTAAACGATATCCTAATAGTATTTATAGGCAGCCTTGCAGATTGGAACAAAAGTTGCTTAATGTCTCTCTTTTAAAATTTCTTAAAGATCGAAATGAAATCTACTTTTATATGAAGAATTTGTTGTGCCCTGCAAAATAACAGCAAAAAATTTCACAAATCAAAAATAGACTTCGAGACTACCCGCTTTTCCGGCTCATTAGAGACAAATGTATCATGAATGTAGAACAAGAAGAAAAAAGAGGGAGAGAAAGAATGAGTCAACAAAAACCAACTTCTCACTCTTGCGTACGGTTCTGGCCTCGTTATACTACCGGTGGTCAAGGAATTTATATGTTAAGGGTAAGTAAGGGATGTGTAGGAGAGGGGATAGGTCTTAGATCAATCTAGAAGTCGCATGTTGTTCATTCAAACGACACACTCATTCCACAATACCGCTCCGACACGGGTCACTGATCAATCTCTCTAGCAATCACCCCAGTTGATGACCTTCACAAAGCCATTATACTAATCCACTAAGAAAATCTCGTCACGCGGGCCCATCAGTATCCAAAATTTTGCTTCCTTCACATCCACGCATCGTTTCATGCACATTCTTCTATTTCTACAACTTCGAATATTCCTTCTCTTCAGGATCTCATTCACACATTCCAACCATTCTTTCTTTGGTCTACCTCTGGGTGCTCCATCTCTCACTTTACCTAAATATACTTGATTCGCTAAACGTTCTTCACTCATTTTCTCGACGACCAAACCATCTTAGCAAATTTCTTTCGCTCTTGTCGAAAAATGTTTCTTCTACACCACATTCTTTGAGAACTCACTCATTACTGACTTTGCCCATTAGCGTTTCACAGCACATTATCCGCAGGAACTGCATTCCAACCGCGTTCACTTTGCTCGTATCATTTTCTTGATATGTCCAGGTCTCGCTACCACACAATAAAGTGGGGGCAAGCACAGAATTATATGTTGCAATTTTAGCTTTATTCATTTTACATTTTTCCTTTTTTTAAAAGCTCGTACTTTGCCGATAATCTTTCTACCCTCATTTATACGTCTAGATATCTCCGCATCTATTTTTCCGTCAGCAGTAAAAAACTTCCAAGATACACGAAATCATCAACTTGTTCTATCCTCTCCTTGTTTAAGGCAACATGCAATGTTGCATACTGTTTTATCACCCCTTCTTCCAAACACGATAACTTTTGTTTTATTCACGTTAATCTTAAGACCCTATCAAGTACCCTCTCAAGTACCTATAATATCATTAAACTAGTCTCAGAAGGTACCTTTTACATCCCTATTGTCATTATCAATTAGAGCATAGCACGCTATAATAAGTAGCCTTCTGATTCCCACTTTCATTCTAACCCATAGTAATCTAGGAGATACACATTCATACTTTGTGACATGTTGTTTTGCTCTCTCATTCGTTATCAAACCGACTCCTTGACTACCATATGATTCATCATCTACTCCTGACCAAAGTTCGAGTCCGTTCCCTATCTACCTTACCTCACATCCCTTCCTCTTTGTTTCCGGTACACATAAAATATCTAGCTTCCTCACGGGCATTGTGTCCCGCAATTCCTTTTCCTCAAGATCATTCACACCTCTAGCATTCCAAATGCCCAATCTCCATTCATCGTCTGAAACTTTTCCGAGGGCATGCCTTTCATCAACAGAAGTGTCAATCCTATCCGAGGCTACATTATTATTTGTATTATTCACTGTTAAAAGTATGCACCCAACTACAACTTGATGCGAGAAAATTATTAGATAAGTATAAAATCATGTCTAAACTAAGCAGCTAAATCGTCATAAGGTGGAGTCCATTCATAACGTCAGTCCCACCAAACTTCGGTCATTCAAAGGAAAGTGTGAAAACCAAGCCAGAACCAAAAGAGTTATGGTCGGTTTGTGTTGTGCGCTGAGGAGGTCACCAATCTCCTGCAGTTTGGCCTCTAAGATGGGAAAAGACCATACATTGCTTCAGAAATGTGACAAAAATTCTCAACCTTGCATGAAAACTTAACAATTTCAGAGCCTTCCCTAAATTTTTATTTTGAAAATTCCATTTTTTTATATTCTTACGAATCTCGAAACCCTCCTACAA
>JAUMHM010033667.1:0-15979 GCA_032362435.1 Melikaiella ostensackeni
CCTCTCGAGCCCTCTTAAAGTACTAATCTTTTCGCGCGTAATAATTTTAAATTAAAAAAAAATATTAAACCTTAACAATGTTGAAATTTCAAAAATAATTTCTTATGGTTTTCTTTATCCTAAAAATATGTATATGGTTGTTCTAATATTCTTTATTAGTAGAAAGATCGAAACCGTCATCTCCTAAAATCTCATTTTTTGTTTCTTGCTCATCATTTTATTTTTAAATCCTTTTCACCAAAAAAACCTACAGGAATTTTTCTGATTCCATTAGGATTTTTAACCGAAAATGGGAAAACGAAATGTTATTTTGTCTTTCCAGAAAAGTTCTATTTTAGGAGGTTGGTATTTGTGTGCTTTCAGAAAAATGTAAAAGGAATATGTTTCTTTACTGATAATTGCATCAGCGTTACTTGTGATTTACCACAAAAGCTTTCTTATAATGGATGCCCTTTGTACGAAAGAAATCTAACTTTGTATATCTGATTAAGTAATAAATTAATGAAAAAAATTTATGGAAAAAGCGCACGACGGCGGGGGGGGGACTTACAAATCCGAACAAAGGAGGGTTTATGGTTCAAAATTTTTGAGAAAAAAAAACTTTACTCAATTCAAGTACAACTCCTGAGCGCAATGAAAATTTGAAAAGGAGGAACAATAATTCTATTACAATAATAATTTTTTTTTTAATCTTAGCGGATAATCACTAGAAATTCTAAAGGTGGTCTCACAAAAAATTTAATAACTGATTCTTCACAGAAATATGTTTGGAATTTCTTTATTGTTTGTGAATTATTCTACTTTATTACTTGCTAAATTTATGATTTCATAAGTTTCAGGAGTACAAAAGTATTTAAACCGACGAAAAAGCCTGATATATAGCATTTAGACTGAATTCTTTACTACAATGTCCATGTAGTCCGAAACGAAGATTCATCATAATTAGTGGAATTTTGGAATTAACGAAAGTTTTCAGAATGTTCGAAAAAATTACCAGCACTTCAAAATTTAGATTTCCCAGACTTTTCTACAGTAAAAACGAGAGTTTCCGAGCTAATCGGTACAGCTTTTAATGAACTATTGAAATTCGTGTATGAGAGACTCAAAAAAGTTCCAAAATAGAAAAAATTTCGTAGCTGTTTTAACTAATTTTTTAAAAGTGAAATCTCTGGTAATCTATATTTTATCTAATGCAACTGCTACTGACTATTGTAGGAATTAGCGAACTAACATGTCTTTCGTATACCATATGCAAAAATCATGCCAGAGTCGATTTTGATAATTGAATGCAGGTGGTAATGTTTTTGTTTATTTATTTTCATTCACGAGTGTCTTGTGTATATTTGCAGTTAACCGGAGACGAAAATTTACAATTCACACCCATTTTTTTTTCTTCCGGCCTGCACTTATTATCAAGTGCCTTTGGGTAGGTTTTATCTGAAATAATCATTAGTTAATTATTTTATTGCTTTTTTATTATTATATTCATCATTATCAGAGATAATTATATGAAAAACTGAAGCAAAGTTCTTATAACTTTATTATGATACTAATTTCCTAATTATTGAATAATCGTAATCTACATCCCTATATACTGTAAGCAGTACACATATACAAGCACGCATAAAAAAAATTATCTGTTTACAAAAGATTTCACCTATCATCTTCTTACACATGGAGATAATTGCTCGTTTATCGATTGCTATTATTAGATTTTCTGAATAATGTAAGTAAATAAAAATATTTATGTGTACAACTTACCGCCTCCACAATTTTTCACAAGGCAATCATAATATTGTTTATTTTTAGTGACTGTGCAGCCCTTTGTAGTACAAAATGTAACCGTTTCGTTGTTATGCTCTTCGCTCTAAAAGCATATAAATTTCTATCTGATTCACATGATTCTTTTAATAATCAAGTTCTCAATTATAAAAAGAGAAAACAAATATTTTTTTACACTCACCACACATTTGTTGTCACATTTATTTTCAGCGTTGGGTTCATGGGGAATTGCAAAGGATTTCGTGAATAACATTGCAATAGCTTTAAAATAAAATATAGGAAAATTAATCTTCGGTATGAATTTGAAGGATGGTACGGTAGAACAATATATGTGACTTCTCTCATTTGTTATATAAGTTAATTGTCAACTGTGTGCATTTTTTTGAAACCCTGGTTTTTTTGTGAGGGTTTTTTAGGGTTTCAGAAAACCCTCTCTCACTCATTAGATATTAATAAATAAATTTTCTCATTTTTTCAAAAAATTTACCACGTCGTATGCTGATCCTATATTTATCTAACCGACCTAACTACGTAAATCATAGCTGCGTGTATTTTATTATTTATTTTGTTTTTCCTCCTAATGATTTGTACTTTACAGAGTTCATGGATCTTCATAGATCTATCAAAAATATGCGCAACAGAACATATAAGTACCGTGGTAGATTCTCTTTTTGACTTTGTTTGTCACACTCTAACTTTTATAAAATATATGAATAATCAACCAAAAACATGTTGTGGGACCAAGAAAAGGCTAGTAAGTAGAAAATAATCGTTTTAAAGTCGTCATTGTACAATAGAATTAGAATTTTCAATATGAATTGATAAAAACAATTTTAAACATTACTATATGTTGCCGAATAGCAATATTTTGCATGATAATATCATCCTTGTGTTGAAAAGTAGTGACTCTACAGAAAATAAAAGTTCTCGATGTTCTTAAAAGTGAAATAAGTAAAGCTTGAAATACATGTTTCTAAAAATTACTAACAGTTAGAAATATTCGTTTTTAGTTCTAGATTATCACTGGTTATTACATTCATACATAATTTTATTAGGAAATAAGTATAAATATTGCATTATAACACGGAAAATCCAGTCAATGAAAAGAATAAATTAGGTAGCAAAAAAAAACTAAGTAAAAGCAGGCTTGAATCTTTTGATTACCTAATTTTTCATTCCAGTTTTTTTATTGACATCATTATTATCCTAAAATTAACAAAAAAAAATATTTGAAAAAGAAAGTGATGAGGAATTTCTTATATTTCGTTATTCAAAGTGATCCTATCCGATCCTATCTTCCTCTACCATCCCCTGACTTCCCTAACTAGCCACCTCACTTCCCCAGCCCAACCTTTCCCACCCACTCACTTCCCATCACTCACTTCTCACCCTCCAATTCCCCTTCCCATCCATTTCCCTCAAAACCCAACCATCGCTTCCCCTCACTTTCTTTTCTTCATGGTTAAGTTAACAGAAAACCATGTATTTGAGGAAAAAATTTTTTCTTCGTACCAGTGACTTGTCTTTAATTGATATCGGCTTAAATCAATGCAGGGACACATTGCAAACATAAATAATTGATTCAATGATTGAGTTATTGTTATGAAAAATTTAAATTTAAAAAATTGCAAGTGGTGTACTTGACGGTTAGAAACTTTTTTTATTTTTTGCAGAAACGATAACTTGGAAGAGATAAATCAGAAATGTTCAAAAATTAATTAAAAATTGATAATTATTATCGTTATATACAACTTTTATAACGAAAAAGCAATTTCCGTGTTAATATATATATATATATAATATATATATAATAAAATATATAATCATCATATCTGTACTACGTAGCTCATATCATTTAGAATGCGTTTTTAATTATGTATGTTACTGAAAATTAAACAATGAATAGAAAGTGCGTTTGTTATAAACGAATTTGATGTAAAAGAACAGAAAATTGGTTTATTTTTGTAAAAGAAATGTTTTTCTCTAACTATGTAGTTCACTGTACATCAAGAGAAGTTCCTGATTAAATTATCATCACATATGTGGCACTTTCACATAGAATTTTTTTGTTTACACTACCTAATTTAAATTTTCTCATCGAATATGGTCAACTGCGTATCCTTCTTATGCATTAATATTCATTATTTTTATAAACGAATTCTATGATTAAAATCAAAATATTGACATGATAAATAGTAAAATTTCAAATTGAAGAATTCTAAAATTTCTAGTTTGAAGAACTAAAGAATCATTCACAACTTAGAGCATCTTTCATTATCAGTCTTGGGATAAAACATTCAGGTGTTATCATTCAAAAAAACTAAATGTTTTAAAATATTTTAATTTTAAACAAAAAACATTTTAAGATTGTTTTACTTATATTTTAAAAGCTTGAAAATTATATATGTAAGTACAAATAGTATCCTTGATAAATAAACGGTACTACGTTAAAGATGTTAAAAATAAAATATTTTAGAAACAAAAAATAGCCTATAGTTGGAACTCAGAATTTTAATTTTGCGTCTTTTATAATAGTCCGAAAGCTGGAAGAAAAAAATCCCAAGTATTTTATAAAATCTATTTGAATTGTAATGAAAATGGCCAAAACTGTTTCTGAAAAGCATCAGGAGCTCTAGAACTAATCTTAATCTACTCAGAACTTATAACAAAAGTTATTGTTCCAATTGATGAATTTTAAAAAACAAATATAATAATGAGTACATTATAAACCAAATGAGCTAAGTAGTGCAGATATAATGATTAAAAAATATGGAAATTGTTATTTTGTCATCAAAATTGTTTAAAACAATAACAATTATTATCTTCTATTTAATTTTCGAACATTTCTGAAATACCTTTGCCAATTCATCGTACTTCCAGAGCAAAAAAAAAAAATCTGCAATGAAGCACACCACTTGCATATCTGTTTATTTGAATTGTTTATATCAAATAGATCAACCAATTTATTAATTATTTATGTTCTCTAAGTGTGTCTGCATTAATTGAAGCCGATATGGATTAAAAGCAAAACACTGATCCGAAGAAAAAAAAAAATTCCTCGAAAACACGTTTTGCTGTCATTTTTGATTCAATTCGCTTTAATTTCATGAAAAAATGTGTAAATTTCATAAAAACAGAAGGCTCTAGAAATTGTTAAACAGCAAATTCCAGATTTATCTTACTGTACAGCGCGAGCACAAGTTTTTTGTTAAAAGTTCAAAAGTACAGAATTTTTAAATAATGTACAAAATTTACACTAAACTAGCACTTAGTTATGCTTCATTGAAGAATGCGATTCTTGCTTTTTTTCACGTGTGGTCATGCCAGATTAACATTAAGCCAGCACGAGCACACATATTATCAAAAAACTCAAAAACACAACATTTTTGAATATAGTGCAAAATTGGAACTAAAGTAGCCCTAAATTATGCAACAATAAAAACGTTAATATGACGAAGTGATTACGCTAACTTGAGAGACCTCAATAAAACGACTTTTGTAATAAGTAGCACTTAGGTGGTTCTTCCATGTCACCCTTCATTTTTTGACGAATGTCAGATATTATGAAATTGAGAAATTTTCAATGAAGTCTACCATGAAATGAATCTCAATCATTTATTTCTATATTTTATAAATATCACTTACTTAGTAAAAGAAAGAAAATTACAGCTGTTCCCCTCATGTTGAAGATTGGAAAAAGAAGACCACAACTTGTCTGGAACTTGACCTGGATTTCTAGACAATGATAAGAAGGCTCTTTAAAATTGTCGTACATATACATATTTTCAAGGTTTCATATCACATGTTTATGATACGAAAACAAAACAAATGTTAAAAAGTACACATATTTTTTTATCTTCATTGTCATTCATTTCTACAAAACAACATAATAAATTGAACACCTTGGACTTTTTCGGTGTGCATGGATTCAATTACAAATTTCACATTTTTAAAAATATCAGAAAAATTAAACGAAAATCTGTATTAGAATGACAATTCAGTTTTAAAGGTACAGGCGTGAGAAAAAAACCAATTGTGTGTCACATGAAATTCACCCATTAACACATACTCTGAAAGTTTAAATTTCCGAACCTCTTCAATGTGATAAATGGAATTTCACGATCAACGAAAAATTATAGTATTGTTATTATCCTGTCACTCGTAAGAAGGGCATCTATATCTTACGTAACACATTTTTCGTCAATTCTTCATCCCTCCCCTCTCCCATACAACAACACGTAACAGAATTCCAAATGATTAGGAGTTTTTAAAATTAAAAGAAATAAAATTAAAACAATGTGCATCATGCAACAAAGGAACTATATTTTCCTCAAAAATTAAAATTACCAGAACACCATGCTCATAAAATGTGATAAAACGAAATTATAGAATTCAAATTGTTCTCAAACCTTTTATCAAATCACTTAACGTTACATTTGTCGCAACAACTTAGTAGTAATTCTAAAAATTGTTAAGAAACTTTCTCCCTGATTTCTTTTTAATATTGAAATCAATGGAATATTTTGGATTCTTTTCATTTTTTCAATTCATTTAAATTCATTTGGAACCCACCCTGAATTCCTATTAATTAATCCTAAATTCTTTTGAATTTTTTTGGATTCTCTTGTTTTTATTTAATTATCCGCGAATGCTTTTGATATCAACTGCATTCTACTTAATCCAATGGATTTTTCTCAGTTTCTTTTTTAATTTACCCTGTAATCTTTTAAACTTACTTCGAATTCTCGAACATTTCATCAAATTGTTTTAAACTTCCTTGAATTTTTTTTAAATTCTCTCAGAATTTGATGAGTTTTTCCAATATTTTTGAATCGTTTTCAATTCACTTGAATTTTTTGTAAATTCTTCTTGAAATCTTACGAATTTTATAGATTCGTATTCACTAATTCTATGCATTCTCATTTATGTGAATACAATGGAATTTTCTCGGATTTAAAAAATTTAGTTCCATTCACTTAAATTATTTTCAATTAATCTTAAATTTGTATGTATTGTATGAAGTTTTGCTGAATTATTACTAAAAAATTGAATTATTTGGATTTTGGAATTTTTCAATTCATGTGAATTCTTCTGAATTCAAGCTGAATCGTTTTGAATTCATTCTAAATTCTTATGAATTCATTCTTTATTCCTTTAAATTCAACTGGAACTCCTAGAGGTTCCATCGAATTCTTTCAAATTCTTTTGAATTGAAAAGAACACATTAGATACTAATGCAGATTAATCACTTTTAGTCGACTTGAGTTACTTTTTGCTCTAGAAATTAGTCATTTTTGGTTACTTTTTTGGTTGAAATACGTCTTTTTTATTTCTTTCAAGTAAGCTAGACTGTGGCAGTCCGTTTATACTATAATTTTAGTTACACAGATTTCCTATTGATTAACTATGGAATAACTAGTCTTGTGGATTTATATTGAATAACAAATTCCATATTTTGAACATTTGCTGTAATCCCAATTTTGATTTCTGTTTCTTGTCAATTTTATTGGTGTTTATCTGTGCCAAAAAGCCCACACATGCTTAGATATTTTCCACAACCACAAGTTATAAAAGATAATTTTCTTAAATACCAAAATCAAAAATTTAAAATTTCGCTGTATTTCTAGTCATGATTCCTGGATTTTGGCGATCTTTTTCCTAGCGAATTTTTGTAACTGGAAAGTTTTTGAGTGACCCAAAAAATTCTCTTTCTATTTACACAGGTGTTAAGAATTTTCCACGAAAACAGGAGTGAATTAAATAAGAATTATGTCTTGGAAAATCGTTGATTGAAATCCGCGGAAGATTGGGAAAAATGTTTTGACCTCCAGGAATGGAAAAAAAATTGGCTCTCAAAATTTGAAAACTGTGCTAACAAGAAAGTTTTTAACATTTTTTTGAACGCGAGTGACCAGAATGCATATATATATCTATTCCAAATTGGTTATACTTTTTTAGGATCCAAATACGCTATTTTTTCGCGTTGTATCGATTTCAAATTCCAGAATTTTTTATTTCGGACCCACCCTAATCCTCACGTTGAGGAATTGAAGTGGTTGAATACAATTTTTCTGAAATTGGATCAGAATTTCCAGACAATAATGAGGCTCATTAAGATTTTCGTGTGGATTTTTACGCGCTCAACACGCATTTGATATTGATTTTTCTTTGAAACCTTGAAAAAATGTTTTTTTTTGGAATTAACGTAATTGAACAGGTAAAAAAGTCAAATGAAACAATAGTTATAATGCTTTGAAGAAAAACTAATAACGACCTCGTGTCTGGAACATAAAAATTTATAATGAATCATTGTTTTATTTTATTCTTTCATCTTGAAAATATTTTAGCTATAGAAAAGCAAATTTTTTCGCAGTTTTACAGGAAGAAGAATATCAGATCCGTGTTCCGGGCGTAAAAATCTACAAGAAACATTACGTTATTCACTTTTGTTTCCATAAACTGTTGATTTAATAGCCTTAGCCTTATCTATAAGATATATTCGACTTCAAATAAAATAATGTTTCCGTCATTTTCTAGAAAAACTGATAACAGCCTCGTATTTAGCACATAAAAATCTATTTGAAAAGGAGCATGATTTTCACAGAAAACCATTAGTATAAAATTTGTTACATCTCATCTTGAAAAATTACAATTTTTATCGAGCGCTTGTCTGGCTTTCGTATCTTAAAAATGTAGCAAATCAAAACTGTACCCAATTCGGCGTGTTTTTTAGGATTAGCGTTTTACAGTGTTATTTCATATTTTACCTATGAAAAAAATTCAGCTACGGGAGAAACAACATTCCTGTGATTTTAAACGAAAATGAATTTCAGATTTGTGCTTAGTATAGTGACAATAAGAAACCTCAATATTGTGTTTTAACTCGGGCCACCCCTTCAAATGTTTACTTTTAGCAAACAAATGAAGAGGTGTTTTTTGTTTTATGGAAAAAAATTCTAGCCCATCCCTCAAGGCATATCTAATTATATAATCTGAAAAACATTTTGTATTGAAAAAATAAAAAATACGTAAAAATTTTTTTTAAAGCAGATTAATTCTCAGGAGTAAGCATTTTCCAGGTCATAAAGTTGCGATACTCACTGAACCAAAATACATTTTATCTCGAAAGATTTGGAATGCATACCCCTTGAGATTATATCCCTTGAAAAAAAGTTGCTCCGTATTTTTTCTTTTTTCCATAAACTAGTTTTTAGAAACCGCTCAAGTCTTGACAAAGAAAGAATTGACTCTTGAAGCGTGCACAATTATCTTATTAAGAATGAAAAATTATGGGATAATTTTTTTCCGTAAGTTACAATTCTACAAGTTGAAATTCTTAAAATACATAAATTCGCGATTCTTAGAAAATGCAACCTGAAAAATATTATTATATTCTGAAGTGCCACCGCCTGAAATCATTCTTTTTATCACAAAAAATTATCCCCATTTATTATTTTTTTCAAAATTATTTTTGGTCTCCCTTCAAGCCTTAGAAAAAAAAATTGTCTTTCATAGCAAAGCGAATTGTTTTAATTATAAAATAAAGATTACGAGGTATTTTTTCCAAGAGGCTTTATGAAAATCATAATCTTATTTTATCATTTTAAATATCAAATAACTTGACCTACAGGAAAAAAACGGTTTTCCTGAGGCTTCGAAGAACAAATATTTTCAGATTCGTGCTCAGACTTTACAGATGTACAAAAAACAATGTGCTATTTTCTTTTGCTTCCATAAACCCATAAATTAATAGTGAAAGCTTTACCTATAAAATATCTTCAACTGTTTTTTCCTTCTTGACTAAGAAGGAGAAGTGTAGATTTTCATCAGGATGAAACAAATTTTTTATTGTTCGCAAAGCCAAAATAAGTCAAAAACTCGCCAAGAAGCTTATCTTTCGATTTACTCTGAAAATATCGGCTGTATCGGAGAATCATTTGAACCAAAAATGATCGGGTACGAAATAATAATTCAGTTATGTGCAAGGAATTTTTCGATGCAACCAAGCGTTCTCGAAAGAAAAATATACTGAAAAACGTGAATTTGTTTTCTATTGTCATGTTTTTTTTTTGCAATCGTGCTTATTACTAACACACTTCGAGCATATAAAACATCTCTATCAGTCTCTGGTCATTATTGAACATTTACTAGAATTAATTAATTTTTTTCAATAATTTAAACATAACAATTTTCTTGAAAAATCCTATAAATACATAAATATTCAGCAGAGCTAAATAGCTGATTTGAGGCGAGCGCAAAGTTTGCCACCCGAGGTAAAATAACTTTTACCCCGCTAGAAGCAAACTGGCGTTATCGGTCACAAATCAACCATTTCTATTATGCAAAACGGGCGTACAAACTCGCATTTTCAATAAGTGCGTTCCAAAAAAAGGTTTATTTGGTCACAAACGTACGAAACCTTTTATAAAATTTTATGGAATTGTCACTGCTCCGTTTGTTGAAATTACGATGCGGATGATAACTCCAAAGAGAAAAATGGTTGTGCCAACTAATGAAGTAGCAGAGCCATATTTTACAAACCCAAGTAGTTGGAATTCTAGCAAATTTCATCAGTGACCAGTTTTATTGAAAATTTCGAGCCTTTGTGACAAAATAAATTTACTTTATCTCTAATGGTTATCAATGTGCTATAGGTTATATCAAAATATTGCTATATCTATACAAATAACTGGAAAAAATTAATTAATTTCAGAAAATTTGAAATAATGGGCAAAGACTGATTATCCTGACTTTTTACAGATCTAGAAAGCTGTTTTATACTTTCTTAGAGTCTTACTAATGAGCAAGATTAAAAATACTGCCCATCAGAAAAAAATGTGACGTTCTTCAATCACTTTTTTTGAGAACGGTTGGCTACATTGAAAAATTATTTTGACACGAAAGATGTATCTTTTCATCCCTGATAATTTTTGTTGTTAATAATTTTTCAGTAAACCAATATTTGTGGAGTAAATGGAAAAATTCTTTTTTTTTGGGGGGGGGGGGGGTTGACTTATTTTGGCTTTACGGAACTTGAAGGAATTTTTCAATCGTAATATATCTACAGTTCTCTTTCTTCGTCAAAGAGGAAAAGAATAGGACCCCGAGCACTCTCAATTTCAAAAATTGGTATTCTACCCTACACCCTACTTACGATATGTATAAGCCGGAAAATAAACGTATGACTCGAACATATTTTCAAAGTTTCTAATCACATGTTCATGACTCGAAAACGAAATAGAAGTTAGAAAACACAAATATTTTTGTATCATCTTTTGCAATTATATCCACAAAACAACGTAACAAATTCAAAAACTTGGTTCTTTTCCTTGTGTGTGTGTGAGTTCAGTTAAGCATTTCATATAAAAACATATCAAGAGATTAAAATATAAATATATGCACGAAAAAAAAAATAATATGTGTTTATGTGACTTTTTAATTGATTACGTTTTTAAAAATTCATTACATATATATTCGGAGTTGCTCGACGCGAAAATGTCTATTTTCTGGATACTCTCAATACATAATACTCGTATGCATTTGAACTTTAAATTATTAATTATCAGTTGTATCTTTCATTATATACTGCAGGGAGGTCTATCCTATACAGTAAGATTGATTATAATTTAACAAACTTAACAGCACGCACCTTGATGATTTTTTAACTTTCTTCTGAGAGCAATTTCGCTTTTTGGAACAGAAGTTGAAGGAAATGTCACAATATGTGTTTACGTATAATATAAGAATAACGAAAAGATCACCAAAACTCTGTAATAATGACAAAAAAAATCAGGAAACCTTTTTTTAGTACTTTAGATGTATAGAGTTTCATTGTGTACTCAATTCCATTGGAACGATGCACAGAAACTCCGACACAGAAATTTGAAAATTATCAAGCTCACGACTTCGGTAGAGATTGAGCATATTTTAAAAACAAGTTTAAACATTTTTTATATCTTTGAATCTTTATGTGTCGAATAACATGAGAGTAATAAGAACCAGGAACATTGGTGGTTGAAAAAACTTAATTTTGAATAGAGGAAATGACCCCCCCCCCCCATTTTGAGAGGTTCCAAGAAACAAGATTTTTTTTAAGCTTAAGCCAAATTGGCTAATATTACGACTCGACGCAAAAGCCCGAAAAATCCCATAGGATTAACATGGGAAAATTTTTGTTTTAGGAAAAATGAGATTCACGTTTCTGGGTTTAAACTTAGCTTGCGGAAGATTACCAGAATTTTTTGGGAGTCTCCGAAAAAAATTTTTCCTTAAATTACTTTAAATATTGACGCCCCCAACCACCCCGCCGCTTATGGAGCTCTAGGAATGACCCACAAACTAAAATTGACAATTTAGCGCAAAATTGATACATTTGAGTTCCCTTTTACTCTTTTGCCATGAATTATTTGTAAGATTATTATTATTTTATTATTATAATAAAAACGTACATGAAACTGAAGCGTAAAGACAATGTAATATCTCAATCATATTATTAAACATGAAGAATGTTATAATGGCAACTAACGAATGGTGCTCTAATCTTTGACTTTAAACGAATTAAATTATACAACTCTTTTGCATCACCAATGAAAATAAAATGTTGAAGTTCGTTGAAATAAATGTTATATCAGTCGATTTCTATCGATTTTTTCTACTTTTTTGACACATTTTATAAAAGACGAAAGAAAAGCATCTAGCGTGGGTATAATTTCATAGATTTTCGAAAGGCAAAAATTATTGAAGGAGGAACTACTATCCATATCTTGCATCGTTTTGGAGCAAAATGAGATTTTCATTTGTGAAGAACGAAAAAATCGTTGTTCTCGAAAACGCGTAGTACGATTTTTTCCTTGCTTGACTCAGAATAAACTGGAGGTATCCCAGGAATGCTTACAAAAGAGAATATGAATGTGCAAACACTTTTGCGGTGAACTTAATCGAGGCTAACTTTGATTTTGAACTATTTTTTATGTTAAATTTGATGGTGTTGTGTAATTTTATGGAAAAAAATTTTTAGACATTTTTTTACATAGTTTACTCTTCCTTCTAATAATTCAGGCTTTTTGAGTACCTAGACTTGCCGATATTTCCGATACGGATTCGTTGGTACCGTACAAATTATTTTCATATTTACCTAATCCTTTTTGAATTAACATAAAATACAGATAAAAATAATAATACGAACAATTTATATGGGACCAAATGATTCGTATCAAGAAAATCTAAAAGTCTAAGTGCTCTAAAAGTCTTAATTATTAAAAGAAAAAGTCAATTATGTAGAAGATGTGTCTAAAAATTTGTATCTATAAAGCTACCCAACACCGTTAAATTTATTATAAAAGATTAGATTAATGATGGAAGTGGGCATTCTAGGAGATAGAGTTTGGTTGAAGGGGCGTTACTGAGAAAAGTATGAAAATTAAGTTTTCTTACGTACTAATAATGCATTCAAGCGCATTTAAAATTATGTCGAAATTCCTGCTGGCAATCTTGAGATTGTAATATCAATTTAACGTTTGTCATCACTGTCCTGAAGACTTATCACCTTGCGCTCTACTTATTTGCATACTTTTCTCAAATATGAGGCAGATGCATATGAGCGCATTTGATTTAGAATATTTTCCTATCCGGAAAAATCAATTTTGAATTCATGAGGAAGAACTTGAGCCCAGCGTTGCCCCAACCATTTGCTCCTAATTACCAACTCAGTCAATTAACTGGGGTAACATTTCCAATGCTTCAATGCTTCACTATGGTTGTGGAAAAAGTAATTTGTATAGAGAAATATATCTATTTATTTATAATAATTTTAAGACACTAATAACGAATATTCGGAAATAAAATATAACTCACATGTATAAGGAGATGAAGATTACGATTATTAATAATAAAATAATAAAATAGAATATTAACAATTATTTTAGAATTCAAAGGGAGCGGTTTGGACAGGAAACGTGTTTTTTTACTGTACATGTTGAAAAATCTATCTGAAACACTTTTTTTGTTAAATATTTTTTCATATTATTCACCAGTTGTTTCAAACTCAACAAAAGAGTCATAAAATCATTTTTATGCACAAATAAAAATGCATCTTAAAACTGCTACCCCCTTGCGCCAGTTTACATTTTGGCCGCATTTCATAGAAAAAAGGCACGAGATGCAATAAAATGTTCAACGGCATTTTAAAATTTGTTATTAAGACCGAAGTGAAAACATATTAGATCGAGAGCCTTAAATGAGATTAAAAATGAAATTCAAACCTTTCCATTAGGGCGACAATGGAAAACCTGAATGTTTTGCTTTAACTTAGGCCAACCCTCCAAATTTTTGTTTTTAGCAAATATATGAACACGTGTTTTTTGTTTTTTAAAATAAAAATATCTAACCCATCCCGCAAGACATCTTTTTTGCAATGTTTCGTTGAAGTTTCATATGAAAAATTTCACTTTGAATGTTTCAAAATACGAAGTTCATGATGAATGGAATTTTTAACGACAATAAAATGCTAACTTTCAACCGAACAGTTCAATTATCTCCTAGAATAATAAATTTTCAATCCAAAAGAAAAATTTTCTACAACCCTAAATTATGAATCTTCAACAGAAATGTTAATTTTCTACCAAACAGTTAAAATAATGAAAATAATTCAATTTTTAACAAAACATTTCAATTCAGAGCTTGAAAATATAAACTTTCTATAAAAAAGGTAATTTACAACTAAGTGAGTGAATCTTCAACCCTTGTGTGCATACCCAACTTTACCCACGTTGTCCGCACACCCAGAGTCCCCGTGAACTCACCGGTCTTTTTCTCATTTTTTAAAAATATTTATGCAATTCAAATATTTTCCTTGGCATTTATTCGAATGAGTCAACATCAGAAGTGAGTGCCAGAGGCGTTTTCAAAACAATATACATACTGTAGCTCGTTTAAAAGGAGAAGAGAAGGTATTGTATCAGCCTGCGACATCGCTGTAGTCAGTGCAAATCGTCTTTTTTGGTGGTGCGGATGTGTAAACGCAGAGATAGTATGAATGCAGATTACCGATATCATAGCGTCGCTTCCTTTCGTTTTGTAAATTTATTTGGTGTAATATCTACAATATCTTTTCGACTTTCATGTACTAGTACTGGATTGAATATCTTGAAGTTATGGAGGAATTATCCAGGGCTAAATTCTCAAGGTAAAATAGAGTGTACATTTATGATTCACGTCTGCTTTTTGTCCAGAAACTCTAATTTGTCTCTGTTATTCCATCGAAAAAGATAATAATGAATGAATATTATCCTAAATTGAATGCCGTACAGAGAGAAGCTTTTTTGAATGAGTTGTTAGGAGACCAGCGGTAGAAATATCTACATGGACAATTATTTTACAACCTATCTTCTTGCCCAACATTTTCTTTCGTGGAATTTGACTTTGGTGGGTACTGTGAGGAAGAATAAGGCTTATATTCCAAAAGAGATGGCTCCGAAGAAAGCAACGATGTGCTCATACGTGCCGAAGAAGAATAAAGCAGTGATTCTTATGTCAACGATGCACTCCGATGCATCTGTGAACGATGGTGAAAAGAAGGAGCCCCACATGATTATGTTATGTAATAAATATAAAGCTCGTGTGGACACCATGGACCAGATGATTACCAGGTATACTACACAACGACGCACTCTGAAATGGTCGGTAGTCATGTTTTTCAACATGCTGGATATTAGCTCACTGGCTTCTTATCTCATTTACTATCTGAATAATGACACGCTGTCGAAGAAGACTAACCAACGGCGACTCTTCATGCATCAATTGAGCGAGGAACTTGCAACACAACTAATTGAGGATCGATCGCAGAATATGGAAGTGATGTGCAATTACACAACCAAGATCGCTGTTGAGAGTGTTCTCGGGCAATAAATAAGCTTTCCCTTGGCTGCTCCAGTTGGACGACATGAATCTGTAAGAAATAAGGTAGTCGGTTTCCGCCACATTTGCTACGAACAAGCAATCAAGTGAAGGAGGAAAACACTGAAGTCCTGCTCCACATGTGAGAAGCCTGCCTGCAATGAACTTCAAAAAATTATCCTAGATATCAAGAATGTGAACAATAAAGGTCTTCATCATCTCAAATTTCATATACAGGGTTTGATTGAAAAGTAATGAGCCTTCCCGCGCGGAGCGTCTGCCAAGCGATCAACCGAATCGGCTG
>JAUMHM010033684.1:0-15978 GCA_032362435.1 Melikaiella ostensackeni
CACGGCCCAGCGACGTGCCTGGAACGTTCCAGTGGAACGTTCCGAAAGTCCCAGCGGCTAGTTCCTGGAATGTTCCCAGAACGTTCCGTGCTATTAGGGTATATTTACTGCACTGATCAACAAGCAACATCTATTAACATTATTCATTATTATTTTATTTTATTTTTTTCTGAGAGGAAATTTTATTATTTTTTATTTTATTTCTTATTTTTTTTGAATTTTTAAAATTATTTTTTTCTGAAAGGACATTTTAAAGTATGAGATAAAGAAGTATAAAGAAAATCAAGGTAGGTATTTCCGAGAATCGAGTTTTTGAAAAAATTTAATTTTTCTAAAAACATGAAAAATAACCATGAAGAAGCTGTTGGAATCAATTGGAACATCAACACTTTGATTTTCCGGGGTTCTTACGCTAAAAAAAGAGTCTCAGTTGATTAGATTCAAACAGAGCTAAGTGGTACAGCCTTTAGTAAAGTAGTTCAATCCGTATTTTAGAGACTCAAAAAGTGTCCAAAATAGAAAAGGTGCAATTTCTTAAAAAATGGAATCTTTGTCAATCTATATTTTCTCTTAAGAAAAAATAAGTAGCCAAAGTTTAAAAAAAGTCAGTGATATTAAGGTTTGGATTTTTGTGAGTTCAGCGTTGAATTTATTATTCGATAAACTATTTTGTTTGGAAACGAGAACAATTGAAATTGCTATATTGGAATTAGTTCAAGAGGAGTGAATAAGCAGAAACAATTGCGTAATGCAGTTTATGAATAGGTCCCTAACAATTTCATTATAATTTATTTATCATTCTAAACTTGTATCGAAAATTATTTTTCCCTTGAACAGAAGAAACTATACATGTTGCATCTTTTTTAATAAACTTGTAATATTCCGACAATTAAATTCTCAATCCCAGTCAGCGCAGGGCTCAATCGATTCATGACTACATGTACTGACATGTCACCTGAAAAGGGCTGTTATTTTGCTTCCGTTTTCGAAGGAGAGAGTAAATCGGTGTTTCATTCGTTC
This sequence comes from Melikaiella ostensackeni, assembly GCA_032362435.1. NCBI lineage: Eukaryota > Metazoa > Arthropoda > Insecta > Hymenoptera > Cynipidae > Melikaiella > Melikaiella ostensackeni. The sequence goes on from JAUMHM010033684.1 coordinate 1,021, forward strand.
TGCTTGACTGGAGATTGAAAATTGGAAAACAAATAGTCATTCTAGCGATTCGTTTATTACAGGAGAGAAGGCTCTAAATTAAAGCAAAGCAAAGAAACATTTTAACAAACGAAATTGACTTGGTGGTATAGCAAATATTCAAAAGTATGTGCACTCTTTGAAAATGAATCAGTAAGGATAAGTAACGTGTGTTAAATCAGTAATGCAAGGTTTCACTGAAAAATCCGCGACTTTTCGTATTCTTCACCCAAAAATCAGTGAAATCAGCCAATATTGGAAATTAGTGAACCAAAATTACTGAAGTGAATCTGTGATACATAAAACACTGATTTTGCCTGTGAATTCTTTATTGGTTGATTCAGAGACTCGATGTCATGTTTTACAGAAGTTCCAGTTGAAATTTCGAGTCATTTTCCCGAGCGATTTTCCTTTGAAAAAGTTTTGAAAACAATTATTGATTTTAGTGCTGTCTGCCTTAACCAATTAATCAATCAATAAATGAATGACAACAAAAACGGTTAGAACAATCAATGGCAATTATATAATCAATCAATTAAATCATTTATTCATTCATTCATTCTGTCCCCGTTAAAACATATGTTTCCGCTCACTTTTCGCGTGTTTTTTGTCTCGCGATTTTTTCTATCACTTCAATGTGACAGCTTATTAGTATACGTCAGTTTGAGATCTTGTTAAAGTGTCTTCTCACTTGAAGCAACATGAAGATATCCCCATTGCCTGGAAACGCTTTATCGTAAATTTTCAAGTTAATGATTTTGCACTTTAGATTTAAATGATTAAATTTTGAAAATCAGTTTGAAAATTAATATTTTTTTATTCATTTAGACGTATTATCTGAAATCCTTTAATTTCAAGATTCTTCAAGTAAAAAAAAAGTTCTTCAATTTTGAACGCTTTGAAACAGAAATGATGCAATTTTAACTCCTTTTTAATAAATTGATGCACTGAGAATGACAACTAGATAAGGTCCGATTTTCTCGAAAATCGTTTCTTTGCAGTTTGAAGTGCTTTAGGTGAAGACTTATCGATGAATGTGAGAAAATTTTAATGAAAAAATTTCATTTCGACAAAAGCCGTAATAAAAGTTGATGTGGTTGTGGACAAATGAGTATGACAACTGGGTAAAGTTCATTTTGTTTTTCCTCTCTTTTATTCCGAGACGTGATGAGGAGGATGAAACTTACGCTTTCTGTTTCGTGTGACTTTTTTCGGATGAAAGGTCATCTTCAGAATCATGAAAGTTTTTTATGGATTTAAAATATGAAAGAATATAGTTTCAAGTAATGAAGAATGACAACCGGGTAAAGCAAATCTTTTTCCACCCTCTTTCTTTGAAGTGATGAGGAGGATCAAACTTATGTTTTCTGTTCCGTGTGATGTTTCTTCATGATAAAAAATTATTTTCAAATACTCTTCAAGATCTTCATAAATTTAAAGCATGAAAAAATGCACTTTTAAGTAATTAAGAATAACAATTAGGTAAAGCCCACTTTGTTTTTGCACCCATTTACTCAGAGGTGATGAGGAGGATCAGACTTATGTTTTCTGTCTCGTGTGATGTTGTTTTATAATAAAAAATCATTTTCGAATACTTTTCAAGTTTTTCATAAATTTAAAACATGAAAAATACACTCTTAAGTAATTGATAATGACGACTAGGTAAAGCCCATCTTGTTTTTCCTTTCTCTTTTTCTGATGTGATGATGAGGACTAAATTTATGTTTTCTGTTTCTCGTAACGTTTTTTTTTTAACGAAGAATCATATTCACACACTTTTGAAGTTTTTTATGGGTCTGAAACATTTAAAAATGTACTTTAAAGAAATTCATGCCAGCATTCACCGTTCTTCAAATAAGTTAAAACGTTAACGAGGTAACAATGTGAAAAAAAAGCAGAAAACACTTTTTTCAACCGTTTTGAAAATTCATAAAACACTAAAGAGAAATCGGAATTAGGCGATGCATTAGGAAAGGAATGTCATAGTCACGGAAAAGACTTACAGAAATCAATATTTTGAAAAAAAAACAAATCAATAATAAGAGAAAATAATGCTAGAAGACAATGTCGCTATTGGTCGTGTGAAAGTAGAAATACTTGTAGTTTGGTAAATTTAAAAGACCAAATTGGCGATAGTTTGTCAAGCAATTATAAAGAAATTAAATTTGAGGAATTAAGAGATGCAATAGGAAATGAAAGTAATAATAGTTATAAAAATGACTTACAGAAGTTAAGATGTTTTGAAAAAAGATAAATAATGAGTGAAAAGAATGCTATAAGAGAATGTCTCTATCGGTCGCGTAGAACTGTAAATAATAGACGTTCATTAAGAAATTGTAATTGCAATCACAAAGTTCAATTAACGATATTTTAGAATTATTTTTGTGACTATAGTATTCAAAAATTTCTTTAACAACACCATTCAAAAGTTTCGTGTGGAGAAGGTTTCAAATGAAATTTTTTGAATTTCAATTAACTATTGGCAGTAAAAGTGTAAGAGAGAAAACTTTCAACAACATACTATGACATTTTTAAGTATATGTGTCACGTTCAGCACGTCCGTAACTGTGAATTATTATTGATTATATTGCATTCGGCATACTTATTGAAGTAAAACCATTGATAGCATGATTTCTATATCACCCGCTTTGTTCAAAGCAATCTCGGTACAGTAAAAACTTGCTCTTGCAAACACTATGAATATCACGCGACTCTTCCTGAATAGATAAAACAAGTGAGTCTCAAAGCTTGTATAATGAAATTTAGATAATATTTCCGCACATCGTCACTCTATCCGAATTCGGTCCGATTTCTATACACCGTGATTCTGATTAAAGTCTAATTTCTGCACGGAATCACTCTGCCCGATCTGGTACGTTGCATTTTCCGCACATCTACACGCTGCCCGATCTCGGTCCCGTTTCTACGCAAGTGACTCGTCTTCAAAGTCATTTCACACGTGAATTTCAACTTATTACTTATCTACACATCACTGAATAATTTGAACAAAACTGCTTCAGCTTAACCCAACTGGATTCAACGATAATAGCTCAGGTTAAGTTATTATCAACTCGACAACCACCTTAAGTCCAAGTACAGTGAAACCACGATAATTCGAACCTCTGTAATACGAATTTTCGATAATTCGAACTTTTTTTCGGCCCTGACTGATAATCTATTTTACACATGTTAATAATTCTTGATAACTCTAAGTTCGATAACTCGAATTCCTCGATAATTTGTAGAGTATTATGTGCTCCGCCGTGATGATAATCTCTATAACATGAAGCACGGCAGTGAGTAACCAACATACATACTTCGATAAACTCATATTTATAATCTAGGCGATTGCATGTGATTGATTCCTTGTTTCTCAAGAACCTATAGACAGTAAGATATTGGATTGTATAAAGGAACAGGAACCTTCGAAATTTCATGACGAGAATGATGCCGAGGATCAGGATGTAACACCATCAACGGAATCCAGAGATGCTGAATTTGGTTTAGCAATTGCTCGTAGGATTGTTTCTGTACAAAGTGATGTATCAGACACTATCTTCGCTGCTTTTAACTTGATTGAAAACTTCTGTGGGGAAAGGAGTTGCATCAAACAGAAGAAAATTACTGATTTTATTAATTAATCTGTTATTTGCAGCATACCAAACGACCCTCTTTAGGTACGCAAAATTTATTTCACGTAGGTTCACTTGTTCACTTCGTACTTCTTCACAACAGGCATCAATATTTTTTCGAATTCTTGATAGTTCGAAGTTTTTTTCGATCTCCAGGCACTTCAAATTATCGGAGTTTCACTGTATACCAACTATAAACTTGACGACTTCATTCTGAGACAGTTCACGCATCTAAAAACACGCATAAATATCAGATAAGTCAAATTACAAATAAACTTCAATCAACTGTATAAAGAGTCCAGAAGCTCAACGGTTTTCATTTGTTCAAGGTGCTGTTGATGAGTGAAGCTGGACTACTAAGTTCCTATCAGCATTATTTATTATCAAATTCAAATCATTAAACCAATTATCTACAAATTTATCAAGTCGAGTCCAAACATATAATAAAATAAATGTATCATCAATGAATTCTTGCATCAATGCTCATTCCTCGTCCCAGGTAGATCGTATAGATTCATACACTAAGAACAGGAAATTCGGTTAAATTATATTAAGGGTATCTCGCATAACATCTTGCATATCTTCACGTAACATATGCAAAATTAGGTCATACACAATAAAATTACACTCATTGTAAAAGTAAAATGTATTGAAACAAATATCTTAATTCATTTATATTCAGAGTATCATTAAAACTGAAAAAAATATATCATCCTTATCATATCTTAAGCTCAAATTATCTACATAGAACACCATCAACAAGTAACGTTGGCATTTCAAAATATTTTTCAGGACAAAGAAGAAAATTTCTCTTTTAGACATTGCTCTAATAAAAACTGTAGGTTAACATAATTATATTTTCAAATTACTTTCCAGCTTTTATAAAATATAAATCAAATTATTAAAAGAAACATTCGTTCATTTATCCTTTGAATAAATGAACACATTTATACAGACGCGCGCAATTATTCCAATAATTTCCATAAAACCACATTTTTTCTAGCTTTTGTCAGGTGTTTTGTGATTATCTTGAGAAGCGTTAGAGCTATCGAGAAATTGAGATGGTCGTTGGACTTCGAATTGTAAAGCCCATCCGAAACAAGCACCACTTTTTTCTCTCGTTTTTTGAAAGTGATCTACGTAATTTTACAGTGAGATAAAAAACATTCATAAAAAAATTAAGTTGCAGTTTAAAATTACAGAAATCACTTTTTCTCAACAGACAGTGTTAAAGAACTAATAAACGGATTGATACAGGAAACAAAATATTTATACTTCTAACTAGTTAGGCCGGGTAATGAAAAGGTTCACCTAAGATACGTCACTCTTCAGTCTCCGTTTAGGATTAATGAAAGTAATGTTTTGTAATTTGATCTTTTCATTTCAAGTATATTAAAAAGATATTCTCAAGATTAAGCATCACAGGAAACTATATATTCTCATGATTCATTGTAAAAAACATTGAACATGTTTATTGAATAGTAAGTTCACTGTGTGTAAGTAATGCTCCTACATTATTAGGTTTTCAATTATTCTAGTTGGTTTTCAGCAGTTACATTTGTAAATGAACAATAACGTTGATGAATAGTAAATAAGACGGTGATGAACTTCGATCTGGTATAGGAAATACTGTGAGCAAATTTTCTTTAAAAGTTTTGAAACTTTTTTTTTCTTTAGATCATTTTCCTTACTGCACATGGGTTCCTTGACCTATTATTTACAAAATAATACATACTCACTCACATATAACGATTTTTTTAATTTGTACTAATCACAGTGCATTTTTAATGTAGATGATCAAATCACGCTCTAAAAGTTAAATATTGAAACATAAAATCTATATTGAATATGAAGAGAAGCACTTTGGAAAGTGATGAAAGTGGGACATCATATTGGATGAATATTGTTTAGACGAGTGACATTTAAGGTTTGAAAATGGGTCGTGCCTAGTTTCCACAACAACGTTTGTTTCCACGCTTTTTAATTCGCGTCAAATGACCATGTAACAACGACCTACTTTGTTTCAAATTCCTCTTTGCATATTGTACTTTATTTCAATAATTAAATCTTAGGTGATGTAATTCTTTTAATTAAACATGTGTAATCCAGATTATACAATTTTGAATGAAAACAAACAAAATCTTATTCAATGAGATGACTAAATATAAGTTATGTTATATTTTCATCATTTCGGGCCATCCATACTTTTCGTTTTAACATATCCTACACTCAGAAAAAATTTTCTTCATTCGACAATATCTTGTTTTGTTGACCACATTTGATTGATTTCAGAAAATATTTTGGTTGTTATGAAAAAAATTTTTGTTCAGCTGAACAAATTCGTTTGCGATTTTACTATAATATAATGTAATTTACTATGGTTTTGCTGGGATCTGTGTCATTTTCGGATGGAAAATACTCAATTTCACTGAAATTTAATTTGTGTTTGTTAGTAAATCCTTCATCATTTGCAATAATAGAGGAAAATGAGTGTGCGTCATATTCGCCGCAGGATGAGGCAACTTGGAGCATGTGCGTCATTTAGGAAAATACTTTAACCAACCGTTTTAGTTGACTCACAATCAGATACAATTTTTGCTACAAACAAAAAAAAAGCTGAGATATTGATCTTTGTATTACATATTTTTCCATCGGATTATAAATTATATTTTTCTTTCTATTGATTGATAGGTACGTGTGATGGTCATTTTCGGACCACGTCAAAAATGCACTATATTGCCGACAAAACTGAATACGAAAAAAATTACCAGATGGCGCTATGTTCGAACATTATTCTTCTTTATCGATTCACCCGGCTCACTATTGACACTACGCATGGCTCAGCAATGACTTTTAGTGGCTCACTGATGACGTTTACACACATCTTCATTTTTCTTACATGTTTAATACTTCTAAAGGCACTTGTAGGAAAAAATGATAGGTTAGTCAAAAAGTGTAAAATACGCAGAATATAAACCTACGCGTATCAATTTCTCCTGGAGTCTTTATTTTAAGCGCTATATGTAGTCCTAGCCTCAGGTGGCTCTTTATTGATGTCGTTACTCTTCCAACCGATTTCAAAAATTTTGTTTCCTACTTTTTTCGGATGACAACACACAAATTTTTTTAACTGGACTGAAATTCCAAGTAACGGAATACTTTTCCAATCCGGATATCGAATAGATACTCCACTGGTATATTCAATCCTTTCAGAGAAGCTTTTGTCATGTAGATTGGAAATTCCAAATCAATCGTTCCTATAACAGGCATTTATGGAGCAGATTGGTTAACGATTGAAAGTTTGAAACACCCATCTCCACCTCTGACATTTACATAGTTTCTCGCTTATTTAAACTTTTGTTCCTCAAATCTTCAATATTAAGATATGCTGGTTTATTGAATATTACAGGATTTCAGAAATTACAGAAAATTTACGAAATTTTTTGATACCTTTTTCCGAAAATCTTTGAATACCTTATATTTCCGGCAAATGATAATACACTACGCACAAAAAAAAGCTAGTCATAATTGGTCCAAGTCCTTTTAGAAATTTTTTTCAAGTTTCATGAACTATAAAATAAATGAGTGTCGGACAAATCGAAGGCCTTTTCCATACATTTCATGCGCGGTTTTTTACCCTTTTCCAAAACTTTCCGCAAATTGTGACAATCAAAAATTTCTGGATATTTTCGGTAATTTATCGTAATTTTATGATGAAGTTCCAAAATTTTTCGGAAAGTTTGTTTTATCGTTTCTAAAATGGAAAATTTCCTGTACTTCCTACAAAAAAGTATCGTGTATAATAGGTGACGATATTATTACTCTAGTGAAATTTGCAGTACTCGCCATCGCCATCACCGTCGGCTTATTTTCAAATCATTTTCGGTTCACCAACAAGTCGTCTTTCTCTCTACATTTAAATCAGTAAAATATAAATAAGTCTCAGTTAAATTCTACTGATTACTGTAGCTAGAATTCAGTTAGTGACAATTCATAAAAATATACTGATTCAATTACCAATTATCACTGCTTAAGAAAATGTCACCTATGTACCTGAGGAATTAAACACATCATTTCCGAAGTACTCTTTCGCGATAGATTCTAATCTGATCTCCATTTGGTTCCACCAGCTCTGTATTAAAATATTATTATTATTGTTAGGTTTGTGACCAAAAGAACCACTGACGCTTGGGTAGTCCTGTTGCGTCCCATAGTCGGCCTGTGCGTGACCCCAAAGCCCTCTCCATACGGAGAGGACCGCAGCCACGTCCTTGGCAGGTATGCCTGGCTCACTGATGCAGTTACAGTCCGTGAGTGCCAGACGCGGCTCTGCAATTGCGGGAATATGATAGATATTTCTAGCTTAATTCTTTCAAGAAATTTTTGTAATCGTTGTGAAAAATCATATAGATCATTCAATAAGAACATTCAAGACATGATTTCGATAAATTTTTTAAAGGTGAATCCAACGATCACCTGAATTTTCTGATAGTCCTAACAATTCTTGAGATTATGACCGAAAGGGAATAAAAAATACGACAGATTAAACTCTCACAAATACCGTGATTTCCAAAGAAATTATTAATTTTCTTCAAAGAGCGATAGGTTGTTTTTGAATAATAAAAAAAAAAACTAAAAAAAGAAATTTATTTTAGCCTTCATCGTTTTTGAAATATAATGAAAATAAGGACGGGGAGAAATATGAAAAAAAAAACACTTTTTGCCTCTGAAAATGAATATAAGGCTAATGAGAAGCCGGAAAGTTTCGGGAAATGGCTGAAATAAAAGTTTGAACCCTACACTTTGACCAGTACTAAAAGGAAATAATAAGACTTGAATACAACTCTAATTGTTGCAAAAGCATGGAATTTGGTATGTAGGGTCCTTCTGGCAATAAAACACTTTTCAGACCTGTTGCCAATCATTTTTTTTTCCATGTGCACTTTTTACGTATCTCGCCTATTTTCTAAGAAAATGAGCATTTTTTATTAGTTGAAGAAATACAGCATTGAAAAAAAAATTATATTAAATGTAATGTTCTATTTTTTTCTTACAGTAAGGGTCAAAGTTGAGGGCTCAAGGTTTCATCTTAGCTATTTAGCAAAAGTTAGTGTTCTATGTATTTCCAAAAAGAGGCAAAAATGTATTTTTTTTTACATTTTATAACGTTCTTGTTCTCACTATATATCAAGAACAGTATATCCTAAAACGAATCTATTTTTATAACTTCCTTCAGAATTATGAACAGCTAAAATTCACCTATCGTTTGTTTGAAAAATTTCACTCTTCATCAAAATATCACGTTTTATGTGAAACCCTAATTTTTGGTGTTGTGTTTTCGTTTTTGCTATCAGAAAATGAAGGTAGTTGTTGGACTTCTGTTTTAAAAACACATCGAAATTATATCTTATGCGTTTTTAAAGAATAATCTACATCATTTTGCACTATGATTGGGAAAATATTATTAAAAAATTAAATTGCAAGTAACTATTGAACGAGAGCTGATCTTAAGAAATGGAGGGCAGATTCGAATTCAGCAACAAAAAGTATTTCGAGAATGATATGTTTCATTCCACAGATACATAGGTGACATTTTGTTGACCAGTATAATCAACGATTCCCGGAAAGTTTCGATAATTTATTATAATTTTAACAAAAATTTCCACCATTTTCAGTAATTTTCGAAAAGTTTGTGAATATTGTTTCTAAATCGAAAATTCCTTGAAATTGTTACAAAAAATATCGTGTACAACAGGTGCAGATAGTATAAGCAGTTACAGCACTTATGAAATTTGCAGTACTCGCCATCGCCGCTAGCTTACTTTTAAATCATTTTCGCCTCATTCCCGGCTCACCTACAACTCGCCTACGACTTGCCTTCCTCTAAATTTGAATGATTGAATTTGAATTATTGCGTCACGCATGCGCACTATCCAAACTCTTAATTATAGATTTCTTAAACATTATTAATGTAAATGATCCTACACAAAGAAAGTTGAGACAATTAATATTTTTTTGATTTATTTATATTCTTTATGACAAGTGCAACTTTATCATTATGTGAATAGTGATAATATGAGAAAACAACAGACACGAAAAACAGAACATCCATCACGATTTTGAGCGCAAGTAAAACTGCTACAATCTATTTCACGATTCAAATCAATGAAACTAAAAAAGGCTAATTCATCAGTTCAAATCATTAGTACTAATTTAATTAGTTAACTTTTTACTTATTCACATTGAGAGTTGATTCGCCTCTAACTCGTACAGCAAACTTCACACTCGTTCGGAATTACCTATTTTCCGCATTTGTTGCACAATATATTATTTTGAATATTAGATGTATTAAAATTTTATATTTGTCATTTTAAAATACGAGTAATCGTTATACATGAAGTGATTTGTTTATAGGCAGAGTACTTATTCAAAGAAAATCCAGAGGGAAAGATGTTTGAACCTGATTATACAGAAAATATGAGCACTATTCTTGATTCTATTGACAAATTACAAAATGATATCTTGTCAGAGGAGGACATTGAACAGCACATCGGGAAATATACAAAAGGAAACAACCCAGAAAAAAAAAATCCGTCCGCGACCGAAGAAGAATTTTTATGTTATGTAGATCAAGACGTGACACGGTCATCGATCAAGAAAATCTCACATGAAGAAAAAATTGGTGAACTTTCGATATCTTATTCTTATGACGGAGCCGTTAGTGAAGGCCAGTAATTTTCATAAAGGAGAGAAAAAGACCATTTTTAAGAAATTATAGAATTGAAGGCAAAAATATTCACGTATGATTTTTATTTGAAGGAAATGTTTTGGAACCTTTGAAATATCTGTAAATATTTCTTTACAGTATAGGAATGTCCTATTGGATGGTGGATAAAGAAACAAATCTTTAACAAGTCGAATACCAAAGAATCGATTCAGAAATCGATTTTTTGGCCAAGAAGAATCGATCTTGTCAAGAATCGGGTCGTAATCGAGCATCCTTACCTTACACGCTGAGCTTCAACTAAATTCATTCTAAGAGTCTTGGCACTCGACAGTTTCTTGCAAGATACAATTCTGTGATGATATACAGGCTTATCATGAACTCATCATATACATTTTGTATATAAATCCCTCGTACAAAATCTAACCAAAAATGACTGTAGCAAAATGTTCTGAAATGAATAGTTTTAAAACTATTTAGTGTTGTAAGGAACCAATAGGAGCTCGCTTTTCTCGCATATACTATATATGAGTGATTCTCATCAAATATGCACATTTGTGTAACCGGTTGATATTTTATTAATTAAAGAAGCTTATATAATGAGTCTGGGTGTTTTCAATGCAGTATGTTGGCTTTTATTAGGGGCATTTGTGAAGCTCAAAAAAAAATGTCTATATCTAAAAATTTGCGAAAGTGCGAAATGTAATCTCTCCTGGCTGTAAACACCTATGGGTCGGATGGTTCCACATGTAACTAAAGATGCAATTATTATCTTTGATCATTCAAATTCAGCTCCAATTCATTTTGTATAAAGTCTAATGTAATGATATTGTAGACAAGTTTTTATATTCTTTATCTTAGCCTTCAAAGCATATTGAACTTTATGACCACTTTTTGATTTACAGAAGAACTTTTGCAGTTCAGACTCTGCATGAAAATTTTTTTGCAAAAATATATTTTTTGGCTTCATAGGGAATAAATGTGAAGATTTACTCCATAAATTATAACTTCTGCATCAATGCTAAAATGTGTAATAAGCAAGATATAAGACATTTTCCGCGAAAATCAGGCGCGTACCTTTTTTACTGTAATTCCCCTGGCACGTTGTATTTCTAAGAAAAGCAACATATTCTAAATGAATTGTAGCATAAAATTTTTATTCTCGTAACCTTCGAAAAAAATCATTTGTAAGTTTCGAAAATTAAATTTATTTTTTCTTCAGATTGAGAAATATATGTCGTGTAATCCCTCCTGGCATGTTTTAGAGCAATTTGAAGTTCCTAACAACTTTTAAAACAGATAGAAGCGTATATAGTCATTTCATCTACTAATGCATGAATGTTGATTCCTGTAAACAAATGAAATGAAGGATTTCTATAATTTATTTTTTAAAATTAATATTACTGTAAGTGTAATCTCCCCTGGCATGTACCGTTACCGGACATATTTTCGCCATAAATTAATATTTCAACATACTTTTTTGTCAATTTTGACATTTATAGTTTACAGGCATTTAATATACTATGTAATAAGCCAAATATGTTTAATCAAAATAAGCTGGTTGAATAATACCTATGATTTTTCAACTTCATTTTTTATAGACAAATAAAGTGATCCTGTGTGATCACGTTACATATGTGTATGGCACACCATCATACATATATCTAAGCAAAAAAAAACACCATTTTTATCACTTTTAATAGTTTAATAATCCAGGCACAAAATTGCGGCTTTTGATATCATCCATATAAGCATTTCGCGCAGGATGCTCAATTACTTACGTAGGCGCGAGAATATCCAGCTCCTATTGGTTATTTACAGCACTAAATAGTTTGAAAACTATTGATGTTACAGCATTCTACTACAGTAATTTTGTGATCAGTTTTGTATGAGAAATTGGTATTTACAAGGTATATGATGAGTTCAGGATTACCCTGTAGAGCAGGGTAGCTTGAACTAAAAAATTTCTTTGATTTGTGGGGACACCCCTCAAAAAGCTTCCATTTGGTGCAAGAACAACTATGAATTTCTCTCAAATTTGTTCGATAATGGCAAGTACGTTTCCTCGGAGATTAGGCCAGCCTCGAAGTTTCGAGAAGTTGATCACTCACATTTGGAACTAATAAACATCCTTTTTGAAAAAAACAATGTCAACTCTTTGCAATTCCTAGTGTGAAAATTTTACGAATTTTAAGCAGGGTAACTATTGCAAAAATTTGGGGCACAAAATAGTTGTATTGAACCACCCTTACGAGTCAGAAACAAATCCCTGATAGTACAAGTGTGCGAAGTGCTCGAAAGCTCGGCCCGAATCAGACTCAACTTTTTATGAGCCGGGCCGAGCCGGGCTCGAGAATACTCGAAATCTCGAGAACCCGTGAATTTTGGGTACCCGGTTAATTTCTAGAATTTTTCAAGTACTCGAATTCTGTCAGAGACTCAAATTGTTTCGGGTTCTCGAAATTTTCGACTGCTCGAATTGTGTCGGGCATCCGAATTTTTTTCGAGTTCTCGAATCTTTCGAGTACTCGAATTGTGTCGGGTACTCGAATTGTTTCGGGTTTTCGAAATTTTCGAGTGCTCGAATTGAGTCAGGTACTCGATTTGTTTCATGTTCGCCAAATTTTCGAGTACTCGAATTGTTTCGGGTACCCGATTTTTCGGGTTCTCGAATCTTTTGAGCACTCGAATTGTGTCGGGTTATCGAAATTTTCTAGTGCTCGAATTGTCTCGGGTACTTGAATCGTTTCGGGTTTTCGAAATTCTCGGTTGCTCGAATTGTGTTGGGTACTCGATTTGTTTCATGTTCTCCATATTATAGAGTACTCGCATTGCTTTGGGTTCTCGAAATCTTCGAGTACTCGAATTGTGCCGGGTACTCGAATCATTTCGGCTACACGGAATTTTACAGTACTCGAATTGTGTCGGGTACTCGCATTGCTTTGGGTTCTCGAAATTTTCGAGTACTCGAATTGTATCGAAAACTCAAATTTTTCCCAGTTCTCCAAATTTTCAAGTACTCGAATTGTATCGGGTAGTCGATTTGTTTCATGTTCTCCAAATTTTAGAGTACTCAAATTGTGTCGGGTACTTGAAGCATTTCAGATTGTCGCAATTTTGGAGTACTCGAGTTGTGTCCAGTACTCGCATTGTTTTGGGTTCTCAAAATCGTTACGCAGACAATATTGTTACAATACAATATTTACACCTTCTTTAAGTAACACGAACTAATTGGTTTGAATCAAACAACACCACGATCGAATTACTTTATGGTGAATGGTTTAAACAACTGCTATTGTTAAAATGTAACTTTCGACTGAAATAAGGCAGAATAATGTAGTTTTTTGCAAATTTTTCAACAAACTCGACAGAATTCTGATGAACTTTTTCAGAATTTCTTGGAATCTTTTGAAAATTTCTGAAATCATTAAAATTCTTTGAAATTCTCTAAAATCTCAAAAAATACCTTGATTGAGTTAGCGATCTCTTAAAGTCTTCGAAATCCCACGATTCTTGTGAATACATTTTTTTAAGTCCATTGAAATATTATGATTCCCTTGAAACCCTATGAAATTACATGAAATCTGATGATATTTCTTGGAAATCCCTACAAATATCTTATAGAGAGCTTTGAAAATACCATAGAATTACTGAAGTCCTCGGAAATCTTATGATATTCTTTGAAATCTTTTGAAAACCGTTGAAATTTCTTGAAAATCATTGGAAATGACTGAAAACCTTGAAAATCCTCTGAAATCTCTTAAAGTCCCTTTAAATATCCTTAAATCTTATAAATCCTTCCAAGTCTTCCGAAATTCAAGGAAACTTCTCAAACCGGCATAGAATTTTTGAATTCCTGTAAGATTCCTTGAAATATTTTCTGATCTCTTCAAAACTTTGAAATCTTACGAAATTCCTCAATTTTTGCGGAATCCTTACCAGCTTATACAAATATTAGAAAATCTTCAGAAATTTTTTTATATATATTGAGAATTGAAATTCCTTAAAAATTTTTGAAATTTTACAAAAATCCTTTTACATCTTCGACATTTTATGAAGTCACTTAGAATCATACAAAATACCCTAAAACCTTCTAAAGCGTTTCGAATCCTATAAAATCCTCCAAAATCCTTATAAACTATAGGAAATTCCTTACAATCCCACAACATTTTTTTAAATTCCTTCAAATTCCAGTCCGCTTCTGATCCTATGTATAAATTTTGGATACTTCTAAATACCTAAAACGCTCTAGGAATTTAAAAAAATGACATGAAAGTCTTCTGAATCCCCGAATAAACCAGGATTTTGGAGAAAAAAATAACGTCTGAATAGAAGATATTCTTAAACTCCCTCATTTATCTGATTCCCTAGTTTTCTAGCTGAAACCCTCACCCTCCTAAATCCCTACGGCACATATATTATTTGAGGGCATGTGACACAGTCAAATTCCTATATTACCGACCTCTTTTTTTTGGTGTACCACATTTTTTTTTAACCATAAAACTTTTTTTTTAAATCAAGTCTCAGACTGAAAGTTTGGAAATTGCAACAGAAGACAATAACCTACGTTCATGTAATTTATTT
>JAUMHM010033703.1:0-10491 GCA_032362435.1 Melikaiella ostensackeni
ACGACGGACTTTTCGTATAGGATTTCAAATGCGCTCATATGCGCCACAAAAATTTTCTGCATATCTAAAAAATTGCCGTAGATATGAAGGTCATAACACTTTTCAAAGTGATGACCACTAAAAATAAATTTTTTACTATCTGCGGCAACGACGGACTTTTCTTATAGGATTTCAAATGCGCTAATATGTGCCACAAAATTTTTCTGAATATCTAAAAAATTGCACAAGATATGAAGGTCATAATACTTTTCAATGTGACGACCATTGAAATAAATTTTTCACAATCTGCGGCAACGACGGACTTTTCTTATAGGATTTCAAATGCGCTCATATGCGCCACAAAAATTTTCTGCATACATGAAAAATTGCCCTAGATATGGAGGTCATAACACTTTTCAAAGTGATGACCACTAAAAATAAATTTTTCACAATCTGCGGCAACGACCGACTTTTCTTATAGGATTTCATATGCGCTCAAGTGCGTCACAAAAATTTTCTGCATATCTAAAAAATTGCCCTAGCATGAAGGTCATAACACTTTTTAATATTCGTACAAACAGCGCATTGAAAATCCTACATAAAAAGTTCATTATCGTCGGAGATCAAAAAAACTTTTCTTAGTGATCATCACTTTTTGAAGTGTGATGACCTTCATGTCTTGGTCAATTTTTAAGATACGTACAAAATTTTGGTGGCGTATATGAGCGAATTTGGAATCCTATACGAAGAGTCTGTCACCGCCGCAGATTATAAAAAAAATTTTCCTCATGGTCATCACTTTGTGAAGTGTTATAACATCCATGTCTCGAGCAATTTTTGAGATATGTAGAAAATTTTATTGAGGCACACGAGCGCGCTTGAAGTTGTACTGAAAGGCGTGCAAATATTTTCAGAATTGAAAAAAAATTAACTTGTAATCACTTTTCAAAGTGTAATGACCGCTACATCTTCGGCAGTTTTAAAGATATACGCGAAATGTTTGTAGCTTATATGAACGCATTTGTATCCTATACGAAAAGTCTCTCATCCCCGCAGATTATAAAAAATTAATTTTTAGTGGTCATCACTTTGAAAAGTGTTGTGACCTCCATATCTTGGGCAACTTTTCAGATATGCAGAAAAATTTTGTGGCGCATATGAGCGCATTTGAAGTTGTATCGAAAGACTGCACAAAGTTTGAAGATTAAACAATTTTTTTTTCTTTGGTCATCACTTCGCAAAGTGTTAAAATCTCCGTATTGTGGACATTTTTCAAAATTTACAAAAAATTTTTGTGGCGCATATGAGCGCATTTGAAATCCTATACAAAAAGTCCGTCGTTGCTGCAGATTATGAAAAATTCATTTTTAGTGGTCATCACTTTGAAAAGTGTTATGACCTTCATATCTAGGGCAATTTTTCAGATATGCAGAAAATTTTTGTGGCGCATATGAGCGCATTTGAAGTTGTATCGAAAGACTGCGCAAAGTTTGAAGATTAAACAATTTTTTTTTCTTTGGTCATCACTTTGCAAAGTGTTAAAGTCTCCGTATTGTGGACATTTTCCAAAATTTACAAAAAATTTTTGTAGCGCATATGAGCGCATTTGAAGTTGTATCGAAAGACTGCGCAAAGTTTGAAGATTACACAATTTTTTTTTCTTTGGTCATCACTTCGCGAAGTGTTAAAGTCTCCGTATTGTGGACATTTTTCAAAATTTACAAAAAATTTTTGTGGCGCATATGAGCGCATTTGAAATCCTACACAAAAAGTCCGTCATCGCCGCAGATTATAAAAAATTAATTTTTCGTGGTCATCACTTCGAAAAGTGTTATGACCTCCATATCTTGGGCAATTTTTCAGATATGCAAAAAATTTTTGTGGCGCATATGAGCGCATTTGAAGTTGTATCGAAAGACTGCACAAGGTTTGAAGATTGAACAATTTTTTTTCTTTCTTTGTGTATGTGTGTGTGTGACATTTTGAATGAACATTTCAGAATAATGAACATGTTGAGAGGATTAAGTATCAATCTGCATCAGCATGATAATTCAATTTTCAAGCTTAGACAACGTAGCGGAAGAAAGTGTATTTGGGCTGATTAAAATCTAAGATAAAGATGTAATAATATGTATGAAACACCACTCGATACGAAATATTTGAAAATTAATATAGAGAAAAAATTTTTGCTGCTCTAACAAACACCTACAGAATTGACTGCAACTATTTTTTGATGGAACTCCTAGTTTTTCATTTCATTGTCGAAAATGATACTGTAAAATCGAAAATTCATATTTTGAGCCCAATGACGCGACATGCGGAAAAAGTCAATCATAAAAGTTTGTAAGAAATGTACTTTCATCATTTTTATAAATAAGATACGTAAGCAACTCGTCAGAATTTGAATTTTTCGGGCCAAAAACATGCATAAACAAGCATAAATGAAGAGCCCTAAATAAGTATGAAATCGTAGAGTATTTTTCAGCGGAAAAATGAGCAGTTTTCAAAATCTGAAGATCCCATTAATCTTAACTTGAGAAAAACTGCACTAAGACCATGTCTATCAAAACTAATTAATCAAGGACAAAACCCATTTTCTTTTTCCAGCCAAAGATAGGAAAAAATCGAAAACAAGTGAAAAACAACAGGAGCTAAGTTTACTCTCTCTTATAGGATTTCGTCCTCGTTGTAAATTTTTATACAGCGGGCTTTGCGTATGGACATTTGTATTGTCATGTGCATAATCTTTATTCTTCCGTATCGATAGAACTCACAATTCTATGGATTTCTTGGGCTGAATTGTAAATACAAGTGTACTCGTATTGATATGTGTCACACTGAGGGTGGCCTATCATATGTACTATATGGAGGGGGGGGACTAATTATGGCGTGTAACCAGGTACGTATGAGTGGAGGGCTCAGAAAATAGTTCTGGGAAGGAAGGCGGAGGGCGTAGAGTCTAACCACTACTTTGGGTGGAGGGCGGATGGGAGCCTGGCGACGGTGGTAGAACGGAGTGCAAATTTCAGAGCCTGATTTCTCTGCTGGTGGTTTCGGCTTGGTAATTCTGATCCTCCAGAAGTGCAGGCCTTTTTAGGTGGCGGAGAGGCTAGGAGGGAGAGTAGAATTCAGATGATCCTTCAGCCGCTAGGAACAGAACGTCTTCACCAAGGCTGCTGGTGGCGAGCCTTGCGGGGGTGTGAACTGGTGTTGTCCGCGGGGCCCTAACGGACACTAGCTTCCCGCATTTGTAGGAACTGATTCCTCCGGGGTGACGAACATCAGGAAATCAAACAGGCTCGAGTGACTGACGCCGTTCTTCGAAGAGGCTGCAGGGGAGCCCGGAATTGCGGGGGCCTGCAACTGCGGCTGGACGAAGAGGTTATTGGTGCGCCTAAAGCTGAGCCGCTCTCTTCCAGCCGATCGACGTGAGTGGAGAGAAAGGTGACAGTCGGTTTGACGTAGAATGGCGGAAGCAGCAGAGTGCGGGTAGTAGGAGTCTCTCGAATACGTTTGCAGGAACGCGGATCTGAGGTACTCGGTGGCCCCCTGTACAATCTTAAGCAGCGTCCACTCGATGGGTTGAGGGGGTGCTAGTAGTTCAGACTTGGGTAAAGAGATGGCCTGTAGGGCCCCGATGGCGTGTCTTTGCTGGTGGAGGCGGGTAGCCAAGCTGGGACACGGGAGCGTCGTCCTCTACCTCTGGGCATAAGAGGAAGTACGAGAAGGAGGAAAATAAATAAAATAACGTGAAACGGAGGGCAGATTCGGACGGGGCTGGTGCAGGCCGACCTTCAAGACTCGAGGTGAGTGGGGCTTGCAAATGGACGACCTCAAAACTCGGAAAGTACGGGGCTGGCAGATAGCCAAACTCCATAAAGAGAGAGAGAAGGTGGTTTTTCAAATGACAGAGATTGCTTGGTTTGACTTTCTCTTTATTAATTATTTCTGAAGTGGAAGCAGAGCGGAAGCAACAGCCTCAGAACTTCCGAGAAAGCGAAGCATGAGTCCCTTCCGGTGGCTCCGCGTGTCGCTCCTATGCGGTTTCCCCAACTCGGGCGCTGGCGGCAGGAACACGTTTTCTAGTGCCTCTTGCTCAACTGATCCGATCTTCATTGTTCCTCTGGTGCATTCCTGCCCCTGTTCCTGCTGTTCTGAGAATTCAATTGATTTCTGTTACTTCGAAAATTCGATTGATTCCTCTGTTCTGAGAAGTCCACTGATTCTTGTTGCTCAACGTCGGAAAATTGTTCCCGCTCGAGCTCAGCTGTTGAGGCTTTGATTTCGGCTCCCAAAGCGGGAATTTCGATTTCTTGGATCTGCAGGGAACTTAGTTATCAGTGGGGCCTTGAGTTCTTCACTTGCTTATTCTCGAGCCCTTTTTGCTTCCAATTTTTCTTCAAGACCTTCCCGAAATAACCATTCGTCTGGTGTCGTGTCGCTTGAAGTTTCCCTATAGGCAGTCAACTCAAAGAATAAAAGATTTCTTGTTATACTTAACTCATCACGCTGTAAGTCCGCCAACAGTCTACGAACATCGCTGAGATTTTCAGCCTTGAGAATTGTAGGTAGAGCTTTCTAATTCCTCCCAACCCAGCCGTCAACTTTGCTTCTCTTTCCTTGATGCGATCATCTATCTTGAATATAACATCCTAAAGACTAACCGCCCGTATTTCGCGTTTTATATTCGGTGGATCAATTATGATGCAGTTACTTTGTGAAAAATTTTTTTCATAATCTCTTTTCTTTTCTTATCTGGCGATCCATTTTTTTAAATATCCCCCTACCTAACGACAATCTTTTCGAGAATTGGAAAAGCGAGGATGCGTTTCTCTATAAATCGCTTATCTTGGTTAGCAGGTGTAGCATCGTTAGGCTGGGTATTATCCTGGTTTGTGCCTTGAACCTTTTCTGGGTTGTCGTCCTTCAGTAGACCTGCAGAATTATTAAATTGGTCTGCTAGGTCCATTTCATAATCCTCATTGAATTCGTTTGAGGAGGATACATCTCTCTCATTTCTGAAATCGCTGTCTGAAGATGAAGTTTCCGAGAAACTCGAAGTATACGATCTGTCTGTTAAAAAATATTCTCTTTATAAAATAATGCATTTTAAAATGGGGTCATTTTTCTGGCGAAGGAACATTTATTTTTATAAAATTGAGTAATAACTCAGAAAATTATATTATCCAGCAATTTGTTATTCTTTTATTTTCATCATTTTTTTTATCGATTTGTCTATAAGACTACTATCAATTCTGATTAAGTATTAACTAAAATGCAAAAAAAAAACAGGCTTCTTCTAAATTCGAGTGATAACTCTTCTGTAATCAGAGTAGATATTATTTTTTATTGCTAGCAATATAGTAATTAGGTGATAACTTAATCAAAATATTTACTGAATAAAAATTTAATATAAACAGTTATTGAGTAATAACTCAATAAACGGATCAAGAAGAAATAATAACTTTGATTATAAGAGTAATAGCGCCTTCGAAAATGAGTAATAACTCAGTCAGATTAGATTTATATTTCTTCAAAAAAACGCCTATATTCATGTACGCTACGTATTCTACGTATTATATCAAAAAATGATCATTTACAAATTTGTAGATCTTTTCTGAATGAACAATTCTTGTTCGCTCATTTCTTCGTATCTTGCATTGTTTGACTGCAAAATTGCTTCTGAATTCATTAGTATTTTTTTTGTTTGTTAAAACGAGAACCGTAGGTCGAAAAAGGCTGGTCAACGAACTCGACCTTTATTGTTGGTCTCAAAAAGCATGCGCCAAAGCACAATCCAATCCGATTAGTCTTTAAAAAGATATCAAGTATACAGAAAACAACGACAACAATAACAGACAGACACATCGTGAAACCTATTTTTTCGGATTCTGGTAGTTTCGAAACATGGAGATTTAAGGAAATCCGCGATAGTCAATTTTCGCGTAAAATCAATACCTTCTCATTGAGATGAGAATGTAAAAAGTTTCAAAAATGGATGGAATTACGGTGCATGTACCGTACATATATCACTCTTTACGAAGCTTTACGTTTGCGAACAACCTAAAGCACAGTCAATCCTGAAATTGATACTTCAAAAGAAAGGAGCTCGTCCAACTATGCGGCAAATAAATCCTTGAACCTTCTAAGGGGATCTTCAATTTTCTGACCGTAACTCTGCTCGTTTATGACTTTATGCTAGAGTTGGTTGAGGATCTCTCGGGGAGGATTTTCGACCACAAAATTGCGAAATTTACTCTCACCACTTATGTAACAAAAGTCTATACATAGTTGAACCTACATTTCTTTGGTAGGTCCACAATTATTATGTATAATAAGGGGGGCTGTGCCCCCTGCGCGATGCGCGCACCTGCCCACATTCAGGTTTTTTTATGAATGTTTGGTAAAGTATCTCAATTAATGTTTTTTTTTCATTCCAATTCAGTCCAATATTCGGAAAAGATTAGTGAGGTACCTTGAATGAATAGAATGAGGATAAAGTTAAATACATTACTTTAAGATACCTTTAGAGATTTACGGACAAGGTGAGGGCAATATGCAGGAATGGATAGTGGTAAATGGAAAAGGAATGCTCTGAATTATTTGAAAAAATAATAAAATTCGGAAATGCTGTTTAAAATTTATTCCATACAGACTGAATAAAAATATATTTATTTCTTCATCTATAAACAACAACATATTTAATACATGAAGTGTAATCTGTGATTATATCCGCGATGAGAAAAATATATTCTAAAAATTTTAATTTTTAAAATGTGGAAAGAAGATTTTTGTGGCAATGATCCACCAGCGCTCATTCTCTATTTAGTGACATTTACTTAGTTCAGGTTCCTTGCACATTCCGCTACCTTTGAATTCTAAAATAATTGTGATTATTTTATTTTATTATTTTATTATTAATAATCGCAATCTCCATCTCTTTATACTTGTGAGTCTTTTTTTTACAAATAGTTATTTTCAGTGTTTGAAAATTATTATAAATAAATAGATATACTTCTCTATACAAATTACTTTGTCCACAACCATAGAAGCAAATATTTTTTATCTTTATTGGCATACATTTGTACAAAACAAAGTAATAAACTGGAAACCTTAGTTTTTTTCTAGTCTGTATAATTTTGGTTGAATATTTCACATTAACAATTTTTTGTTGTTGATATTTTTGAGACCTCTTATATCGAATAAAGTAAATATAATTAAAAATTCACTGAAGATTCCTGATAACGCTAAGAGCGAAGGAATAATTTTTTTAGTACGTATACTATAAAAATACCCGCAAATTTTATTGTCACAGAACTACGTTCTTCCAAGTCGTTTGAAGTTTCAATCATGAAAATAATATTTGCGATTATTTTCATGGTCATATTCATAAAACTAAATTTAACAATGTATTTTATGTCCTCTGGATGAATAGAGAAAAGGCGTAATACAGGTTTCAAACAGAAATTGGCGAACCTGAAATTTTTCTTCAAAACAAAATAGTTTTTTATTTTATTTTGACCTTCAAAATGACTTGAGTTATCAAGATACTCGGTGACCGGCTTTCTTAGTTACAAAGGCGCTCTTTTGCACAACCAATTAAAAATTTTGCCCCAGTTAATTGACTGAGTTGATAATTAGGGGCAAATGGTTGGGGCAACGCTGGGCTTAAGTTCTTCCTCATGAAGTCAAAATTGATTTTTCCGGATAGGAAAATATTCTCAATCAAATGCGCTCATATGCATCTACCTCATATTTAAGAAAAGTATACAAATAAGTAGAGCACAAGGGGATAAATCTTCAGGACAGTAATGACCAACGATAAATTGATATTACAATCTCAAGATTGCAAGCAGGAATTTCGACGTAATTTGGAATGCACTTGAATACATTATTAGTATTTAAAAAATCCTCATTTTTATACTTTTTTTTAGTAATGCCCTTTTAACAAAACTCTATCCTCTAGAATGCTCACTTTCATCATTAACCTAATCTTTTATAATAAATTTAACTTGTTGTGCAGCTTTATAGATAAAAATTTTTAAACACATTTTTTACATGATTGACTTTTTCTTTTAATAATTAAGAGTTTTAGAGCACTCACGCTTGAACATTTTTGATACGAATTGATTGGTACCATATAAATTGTTCGTATTATTATTTTTATCTGTATTTATAATTAATTTAAAAAGGACTAAGTAAACATGAAAATAAATTATACGGTACCAACGAATCTGTATCGGAAATATCGACAAGTCTATGTACTCAAAAAGCCTTAATTATTAGAAGGAAAAGTAAATTATTTTTAAAAAATGTTTCTAACCATTTTTTTCTATAAAATTACACAACACTATCAAATTTTACATGAAAAATAGTCTAATATCAAGGTTAGCCTCAATTAAGTTTCTCGCAAAAGTGTTTGCAGTTTGCACACTCATACCCTCTTTTGTACGCAATTCGGTGATACCTCCAGTTTATTCTGAGTCAAGGAAGGAAAAAATTGTACTACACGTTTTCGAAAAAAAACGATTTTTTCGTTTTCTACGATTAAAAATCTCATTTTTCTCGAAAACGACTCAAGATATGGATAGTAGTTCATAGTTCAACAATGTTTCCCTTCCGAAAAGCTATGAAATTATACCCAAGCTGGATGCTCATCTTGTGTATTTCCAAAAATGTGTCAAAAAAATAGAAAAAGTCGATAGAAATCGACTAATATTATATCTATTTCAACAAACTTCAACTTTTTATTTAATCGATAATGGAAAAGAGTTGTATAATTTAATTTGTTGAAAGTCAAAGATTAGAGCACCATTTGTTAGTTGCCATTATAACATTCTCCATGTTTAATATTATGTTTGAGATATTACATTGTCTTCACGCTCCAGTTTGATGTATATTTTTATTATAATAATAAAATAATGATAATCTTACAAATAAATTATAGCGAAAAGAGTAAAACAGAACTCAAATGTATCAATTTTTCTCAAAATTGTCGATCTCAATTTGTGGGGAATTTTTAAAGCTCCATAAGCGGCGGGGTGGTTGGGGGCGTCAATATTTAAAGTAATTTAAGGATAAAAATTTTTCGGAGACTTCCAATAAATTCTGGTGATCTCCCGCAAGCTAAGTTTAAACCCAAAAATGTGAATCTCATTTTTCCCAAAACAAAAATTTTCCCATGTTAATCCTATGGGATTTTCCGGCCTTTTGCGTCAAGTTGTAATATTAAAAATTTGACTCAAGCTTAGAGGAAATCTGTTTTCTTCGAACCTCTCAAAATGGGGTGGGGGGGAGATGGCATGTCCTCTATTCAAAATTCAGTTTTTTGGACCACTTATCTCCCTAGTTTTCATTACTCTTATGTTACTTGATACACGAAGTTTCGAAAATATAAAAAATGTATAAACTTGTATTTAAAATATGCTGAATCTCTAGCGAATTCGTGAGCTTGATAATTTTTATATTTCTGCGTCGGAGTTTCTGTGCATCGTTCCAATAAAATTGGAAATAGAATAAAAGTATATGCATTTAAAGTACTAAAAAAAGTTTCCTAATCTTTTTTGGCGTTATTGCAGAGTTTCAGTAATCTTTTTGTTATTCTTATATTATACGTAAACACATATTGTGACATTTCCTTCAGTTTCTGTTTCAAAAGGCGAAATTGCTCTCAGAAGGAAGTTGGAAAATCATAAAGGTGCGTGCTGTTAAATTTATTAAATTATAATCAATCTTACTATATAGAATAAACCTCCCTCTCGTATGTGATGAAACATACAGCTGATAATTAATAATTAAAAGTACGAATGTATATTACGTATTGAGAGTATCCAGAAGATAAAAATTTTCGGGTCGAGCAGCTCCAATGTATATGTAATAAATTTTTAAAAACGTAATCATTTAAAAAGTCACAAAAACACATATTATTTCTTTTTCGTGCATATTTGAAAATTTTTGATCTCAAAATTAGATTGTAATCATTCCGACATATTTTGTTTTTTCTTCCTTATACACTTGTACCTTGAAAATTGGATTTTTATATAATGATATGCATTTACATTTCAATTTCTTGATATCTTTTTATGTGAAATGTTTAACTAAAGTCACACACACACTGGGGAGAACCAAGTTTGTCAATTTGTTACGTTGTTTTGTGGATATGAATGCAAATGATGATACAAAAATATTTGTGTTTTCTAACTTCTATTTCTTTTTCATTTCATAAACATGTGATTAGAAACTTTGAAATTATGTTCGAGTCATATGTTTACATTGGCTCATACATATCGTAAGTAAGGTGTAGGGCAGGATACCAATTTTTGAAATTGAGAGTGCTTGGGGTTCTATTCTTTTACGATTTGACGAAGAAAGAGAACTGTACGTATATTACGATTAAAAATTCCTTTAACTTCCGTAAAGTCAAAATAAGTCAATTCGCCCCCCCCCCTGAAATTTTTTTTCCCATTTACTCCACAAATATCGGTTTACTGAAAAACGATTGACAACAAAAAT
>JAUMHM010033720.1:0-15976 GCA_032362435.1 Melikaiella ostensackeni
GGCTAGACAGAACGCGTCCCGTATTCAGTGTGTGATTGACTACATAACATCTGGGAAGCCTTTTACGGTGAGGGTCCAAAAGTTCGCTCACGAACTGAGAATCCACCATCACACATTGAACAAGTCAAAGCTGCTGACTATCAAGCTGCACATTGTTGACCAAATACGGGTGTTGTCTGACGCCAGGAGGAGAATACAGAAGAGGTAGGGGTGGGTCAGGGAGAATCAACAGTTTCTCGCTGACCCATCGTGCCTCTTCAGGGATCCCTCTGTTTCTGTCAAAAATCCGCCCAAGTTCGTGAACGTCGATACTTTTTGGAGGGAAATTCACCAAGTTTAACACCCATTGCATAAAGACACTGAGAACGACATGCGTTTCCAGGAGCTGTGCGACAACCTCATAACGTCTGAGGAGCAATGCCCACCAATCACTGCCGAAGAGGTGAAGAAAGCGGAGGAATACTAAGAACATCTCTTCTGCCAGGCGAGAAGGTATCAAAAACTTTTGGTAGATGAAGTTTACTTCTACACATCAACATCTGGCCCGGATCATCATCTCATATTTAAAGTCGGAGACGCCTATTCCGAAGTGGCTGGTGTTAGGACGCACTGTACTCCTACCGAAGAAAGGGACTACAGACCAAAAACTCGTCTAAACACGCTGTATAAGATCTTTACAGCTATACTAGTCGACAGAATTGTTCGGACAACTGGACCTGTGTGAAGAGAGATTTACGAACCACGTGAATCGAAAAGAGGCGTAGCAGGCTGTCGAGCGAACCTGCTAAGACAGGAGCGCCTGCAAAGACGTTGCAGCCTACAATCGCAATCTGTCGATGGCCTGGATTGATTACCAGAAAGTTTTCGATTTAAATTCCCAAAGATTTATCGACTGTCTCCACACATAGAGGGATGCATAAAGATATTGATGCCCCTTTGGAAAACCAGACTTACTATCTCATCTGGAAAACATCGTGTGACAACTAACAGCGTCACCTTCCAGAGGGGCGCCTTTCAGGGCGACACTATGAGCCCTCTCCTCTTTTGCATCACACTTCTGCCGCTATCTCTCGCACTACGTAATTCTTATGGGTACCCCTGCGGGAGACTAAAAATCGCGAACATAAGGTCACTCATATATATTATATGGATGACTTGGAGATCTATGCTTCTGGAACACAGCATCTCAAGGATGCTGAAAAGATCGTCGAGGGGTACACAAGAGAAATTGGTATGGACTTTGGATTGGACAAGAATGCCAAGATTCATCAGATTCAGATTTGGTCTTCCAATCTGTCGGCGTTGAACAAGATATCTGCAACTAACACGCTAGCCGTCTCAGTTCTACTCTATTCATTTGGGGTGGTTCCATGGACGAAGCACGAGCTCATGGCCCTCGATATCGCCCCACGTAAGATCATGCATATGCAGAAGAGCTTGCATATCAACTCGTTCGTTCCGCGCTTATACATCCCATGCCGTAAAGGCGGACGCGGACTTCTGAATATCCAGTGTCTTTATGACTGAAATATCTTGGGTACCGATCTCATCGTGGTAAATGGGAAAGATCCTCTCCTGAAAATGGTCAGGAACCACAAGATGATTGGCAAAGGACATGATTGACAAAGCCGTGGAGCAAGCAGCTGAGACCCTTGGCCCGGATCTTAACATAAAAAGTGAGGAAAGAGCATTACTCCATCTAGATGCCTCACTTCTAAAAGACCGAAAAGAAAGCAGAGGTCAACAACTCTTTCGAACAGCTCCACGACATGAAAATGTACACTTGAAATTTCAATCCGCAAATATGAATTTTCAACAAAAAAGTTAATTTTTAAACAACTAGTTCAATTTTCTACCAAAATAGTTAAATTTTCAACCCAAAGAGGTGAATTTTCAACGCAAAGAGATGAATTTGCAACAAAACAGTTAAAATGTTAACCGAATAGAAGTCAAGAGAGAAAAAATCAACTAGATTGATTGATTCATCAACCCGCAAATATGAATTTTCAATAAAAAGGTTATTTTTCAACCAAATAGTTGAATTGTCTACCAAAATAGTTAAATTTTCAATCCAAATAGACGAATTTTCAACAAAACAGTTGAATTTTCAGCCCACAAATATGAAGTTTCAACAAAAAGCTTCATTTTCAACCAAGTAGTTGGATTTTCTACCAAAATAGTTCAACTTTCAACCCAAAGAGATGAATTTTTAACGCAAAGAGATGAAATTCCAACAAAACAGTTGAAGCGTTAACCGAATAGAAGTCAAGAGAGGAAAAAATCAACCAGATTGTTGAAGCTTCAAGCCAAAAACGCGAATTTTTTGTAAAACAGTTGAATCATCAACCCGCAAATATAAATTTTCAACAAAAAGGTTATTTTTCAACCAAACAGTTGAATTTGCTACCAAAATAGTTAAACTTTCAATCCAAAGAGACAAATTTACAATAAAACAGTTGAATTTTCAACGCGAAAATATGAAGTTTTATCAAAAAGCTTCATTTTCAACCAAGTAGTTGGATTTTCTACCAAAATAGTTAAATTTTCAACCCAAAGAGATGAATTTTCAACAAAACAGTTGAATTATCAACCGAATAGAAGTCAAGACAGAGAAAAAATCAACCAGATTGTTAAAATTTCAAGCCAAAATCGTGAATTTTCTACAAAACAGTTGAATCATCAACCCATAATAATGTATTTTCAACAAAAAATTTATTTTTCAACCAAATAGTTGGATTTTTTACCAAAATAGTTACATTTTCAATACAAAGAGTCGAATTTTCAATAAGGTAATTAATTTTTCAACCCTAAAATATGAGGTTTTAAGAAAAAGGTTAATTTTCCTCCAAATGGTTGGATTTTCTACCAAAATAGTTACATTTTCAACCCAAAGAGACGAATTTTTAGCAAAGTTGAAATTTTATCCCTCAAATATGATTTTTTCAATAAGAAAGAAAATTTTCAACAAAATAATTGAATTTTCTACCAAAATAGTTAAATTTCCAACACAAAGAGATGAATTTTCAACAAGACAGTTGAATTGTCAACCGAATAGAAGTCAAGAGAGAAAAAAAATCAATCAGATTGTTGAAATTTCAAGCCAAAAATGCGAATTTTCTACAAAGCAGTTCAATCATCAATCCGCAAATATAAATTTTCAACAAAACGTTTATTTTTCAACCAAATAGTTGAATTTTCTATCAAAATAGTCAAATTTTCTACCAAAATAGTTCAATTTTCAACCCGCAAATATGAAGTTTCAACAAAAAGGTTGATTTTCAACCAAATAGTTGAATTTTCTACCAAAATAGCTAAATTTTCAACCCAAAGAGACGAATTTTGAACAAAGCTGAAATTTCAATCCACAAATATGAATTTTCAACAAAAAAGTGAATTTTTAATCATACAGCTGAATTTTCTACCAAAATAGCTAAATTTTCAACCCCAAAGAGACGAATTTTCGATAAAAAAGTTGAATTGTCAACCTGTAAATATGAATTTTTATCAAAAAGGTTCATTTTCAACCAAATAGTTGAATTTTCTATCAAAATAGCTAAATTCTCAAACCAAAGAGACAAATTTTTAAGAAAAAAGTTGAATTTTCAACCCGCAAATATGTTTTTTTCAGCAAAAATGTTGATTTTTCACCAAATAGTTGAATTTTCTACCAAAATAGCTAAATTTTCAATCCATAGAAACGAATTTTGAATAAAACAGTTAAATTGTCAACGGAATAGAAGTCAAAAGAAAAACAATTAACCAGATTGTTATAAGTTCAAGATAACAAAGCGAATTTTCAACAAAAAAGTTAATTTTTAACCGAGTAGAATGAATTTCTTTAAAAATTGTTGAATTTTGAACCAAATAATAGATTTTTCCACCAAAAAAGATGAATTCTCAACCAATAATAGTTAGATTTTCAACCAAAGAGAAGTTAAATTTCCAGTTAGAAAAATTTATTTTCGAAAGAAATGAATATTCAATTCTAAAATTAATTTATTTTTCTTTCTAAAAGTGTTTGTATAGCTTTTAGAAAATTTTGAATTTCAGGGTGGGAAAAAATTTCTATTTTCCTATATCGTGCTATAAATCTTTATGGCTATCTAGCACCACAATTTGAATAGTGAAAACGAAAAAATAGTTGCAAAGGCAATAAAATGTATTGAATGTCCTCAAAAAGACTTATGAACTACAATTCGAAAGTAACTGAAAAATAACGATTTTTATCGCTACTGTTACTGAAAAAATGTAACTAGTTCCCTGGCAAAAGTTTCGAATAGAAATTCATTCCAAATCATTCCGAACTAGTCCGAATTATTCCGAAATCTGTATCCCAACCAATCCGAACCAATCCGAAAAAAGTAATCAATTTCGTTCGATCCAAATCGGTAAAAAATTAATCCGACTCAATCCAATACATTCCGAATCAATCCGAATTCGGATTCATTCGGATTAAAAATTCAGTATATATCAGTCCGAGTTCGGATTGATTCGGATTGAAAATTTGGTTTGAATTGATCGGATTAAAAGTTCGGATTGAAGTGGATAAAGTCGGATTAAATTTTAACCGATTTGGATCGAACAAAATGGAAATTTTTTCGGATTGTTTCGGATTGATTTGGATTTGTCCGGATACAGATTTCGGAATAATTCGGAATGATTTGGAATGAATTCCTATCCGAAACTTTCGCTAGGGTTACCATTTCGTTACTTATTTACAAAAGTAACTGCGTTACCACAATCACAACCAGAAAAAAGTAACTAGTTAAAAGAAACAAGTTATTTCCGACCACTAATTACATCACAATTGCATCATAGTTTAATCACAACATGATTTCAATTTTTTTTATAATACGACTCCAGGTACCGTTTGTATCAAATGTTACTACTCTAGTTATTATGGCTTGTCTCAAGGTCCATGGATATGACTTTATTATTCGCATTAAACGGAGATTGTAGAGCTCGGTACTTAATGTTTCATTTAGTGAATCGCTCATCCTCCACCCCCGCTTGAGGAGAGAAAATCGATTACGTTTATAAAAAAAAATATTTTGGTCCAATCTTTTCGAAGAAAAACATGGTTTTCATATTTTTGGAATTTTTATAATTTTAATTTGAATTTAGGAATAATAAACTTGAAATTCGTGAATTGATTCTACAAGAGCTTAAGGGCGTTGGAACCAGGCCCTAATCTCAAAATTGAATGGCCTCATTTTACTCCACAAATACGAGAATTACATCTTTGTTAGGTACAAAAGAGTAGGCCTTAAGTACCTAACAAAGATGTAATTCTAGTATCTGTGGAGTAAAATAAGGCAATTCAATTTTGAGGTTGGGGCCTGGTTCCAACGCCCTTAAGGATGTGCTAAAGTTATCTCAAGTTCAAAAATGAGCATTATTAAAAATCATGTATAAAATGGAACAAAATATTTATATTGTTAATCATAACTAATTTTAAAAAGAGAACTGAAAGCAGACTTTGAAAAAAAAATATTTCGGGTTAAAATTGTTCATTTAACAATAGTTGTTTAGAGTTTTATGTTTTTGCTTTCTCTTTAGGTCAAAGTTGAAATTCTTCTTTAATCCTAATGTTGCTTCAAAATGACTACAAGTCAGAAAACTCGAAAATAATGAATTATTCATTCTTACAATAAATTTACAAAATAAAATAATGATACATCAAGTTTTTCATTTAATGATTATATAATTTTATAATAAATTAAGATTATAATTTTCACTTGATTAAACTCAGCCGCAATCCTTTTCATAAAAAATCGTGGTCACGGGATCTCACATTTTCTCTATAACTTTATTCAATCAAAATTTCCAAATAAGTCATTCTATTTCATGATAAAATTTATTTCTGGATGTTTCTAAACATTATAATAAAAGAGAAAATTGTAATCATAAATGATTTTCTAATATTGGAAATAATTCTCTTAAGATTTTGCTACCAAACTATATGTTGTAAACTTCTTCACACTTCCAAAGAGATAACAAAATCGAAATTACTGATGAAAACTTAGAATATCTTAGTTTACGAAGTCGGTACCGGTAAAAAAAATTTCATACCTATAAAAAAAACCGGTACCGACATTAAGATTTCTGGAAAATTTTTTTATAAATTAGGTTTCATTTTAAAACATTACTTTTCAAGTTTTGAAGATTTCAAATTTTTTTAATTTTGTAATTATTTTTATTTTTTTTTATTTTTATTTTTATTATTATTATTATTATATTTTTTTATTTTGCCGGCCTTAAAAAATTTAAAGTAACTTTGAATTATTATAAAAGATACTCATGAGTTTTAGAAATTTTGAAAAGATTTGAAAATAATTTAAAACGTGAAAAGATTTAAAATAATTTAAAACAAAGTGTAGATTTTTGAAGATTTCGAACATAAAAATTAGAAGCTCCTTAAGGATGTTGATAGGTTTCAAGAGAATAAACAAATTTTCTTAAGATACCTGGGAAAATTTTTAATGATTTTTTATTTTGAAAAACTAGTTCCCAGAGAATATTTATGAAAATTTTGAAACATTTTGAAAGATTACCAAAATTGTCGAAAAAAAATCTGTGAGAGTTTAGGGCAGTTTTTTAATTTTGCAGGATTTTGAAAAAAAAAATTAGAAAAGAGTCGAATCATTTTGAAAGATAATTAGAACTTTTGAGAAAATTTCAAAACTAATTTGAAATATGAAAAAATTTTTAAAAATTCAATACCAAATGTAGATATTGAAGATTTTAAACATAAAATTTAGAAGTTTCTCAAGAAAAGTTGTCAAGAAAAGTTTCAAAAGAAGAAACAAATTTTCTTAAGACACCTGAGAAAATTTTTAAAAAATTTTTATTTTTGAAAACTAAACTTGAGAGAATATTTATAAAAATTTCTAAACATTTTAGAAGATTTCCAAAAGAATCTGAAAGATTTTAAGGCACTTTTTTAAATTTTGCTGGCTCAAAAAAAAATTTATAGGAAAAAGTCGAATCATTTTAAAAAATATTTTGAATTTTTAAGAAAATTTGAAAAATAATTTAAAATTTGAAAAGATTTGAAAAAATTTAAAACAAAATGTAGATTTTGAAGATTACGAGCATAAACTTTAGAAGCTTTTCAAGAATTTTGAACGGTTTTTAGAAAATGAATACATTATCTTAAGATACCTCGGAAATTTTTTGATGAATTTGCATTTTGGAAAACTAATTTTAAAAGAGAATTTATCAAAATTTCAAACCATTTTAGAAGATTTTCAAAATTGTGGAAAAAGAATCTGTCAGATTTAAAGACACTTTCTTTTATTTTGCAGGATTTTAAAAAAATTGTAGGAAAATGTCGAATCGTTTCAAAAGATATTTAGAAGTTTTGAGAAAATTTGAAAAAGAAATTTTTTATTTGATAGATTTAAAAAAATTTAAAACAAAATGTAGATTTTGAAGATTAGGAACATAAACTTTAGTAGCTTTTTAAGAATTTTGAAAGGTTTCAAAAGAATACACAAATTTTCTCAAGATACCGGCGAAAATTTTCAATGATTTTTTATTTTTTAAAACTAATTCTAAAAGAAAATTTATCAAAATTTTAAAACATTTTAGAAGATTTCCAAAATCCTGGAAAAAGAATCTATAAATTTTAAGGCACTTTTTTTAATTTTGCAGGATTTTGAAAAAATTGAAGGAAAAAGTCGCGTCATTTTAAAAGGTATTTAGAAAGTTTGAGAAAATTTCAAAAATAATTTAAAATTTGAAAAGATTTCGGAAAATTTAAAACAAAATGTAGATTTTGAAGATTACGAACAATAAATTTAGAAGCTTTTAAAGAATTTTGAAAGGTTTCAAAAGAATAAATAAATTTTCTTGAAATACCTTGGAAAATTTTGAGTGATTTTATATTTTGAATATCTAATTCTAAATAAATATTTATAAACACTTCAAAACATTTTGAAAAATTTTCAAAATTTTAGAAAAAGAATCTGTAAGATTTCAAAGCACCTTCTTTAATATTGCAGGATTTTCAAAAAATTGTGGGAAAAGGCGAATCATTTCAAATGATATTTAGAAGTTTTGAGAAAATTTCAAAAATAATTTAAAATCTGAAAAGATTTGAAAATATTCAATACAAAATGTAGATTTTGGAGATTTTGAACATAAAATTCAGAAGATTTTCAAGAATTTTGAAAGGTTTCAAAAGAATAAACAAGTTTTTTAAGAAACCCAATTTTAAGAGAAAATTTATCAAAATTTCCAAACATTTCAGAAGATTTCCAAAATTGTAAGAAGAGAATCTCGAAGATTTTAAGGCACTTTTTTAAATTTTGCAGGATTTAAAAAAAATTTCAGGAAAAAATAGGGTCATTTTAAAAGATATTTAGAAGTTTTGAGAAAATTTCAAAATTAATTTGAAATTTGAAAAGATTTCAAAAAATTTAAAACAAAATGTAGATTTTGAAGATTACGAACATAAACTTTCGAAACTTTTTAAAAATTTTGGAATGTTTCAAAAGAATAAACAAATTTTCTCAAGATACCTGTAAAAATTTTCAATGATTTTTAATTTTGAAAAACTGATTTTAAGTCAATTCCAAGGCAATTTCAAAAATAATTTAAAATTTGAAAAAATTTCAAAATTTTTTTTTTAAATGTAGATTTTTGAAGATTTTGGGCCTTAAATTCAAAAATTTCTTAAGAAATTTGAAAGGTTTGAACAGAATCAACAAATTTCTTTAAATACCTAGGGGAATTTTAAATGATTTTTTATTTTGAAAAACTAATTTTAAGAGAACATTCATAAAAACTTCAAAAAATTTCAGAAAATTTTTAAAACTGTCGAAAAAAATTCTGTAAGATTTGAAGGTACTTTTTTTAATTCTGCAGGATTTTCAAAAAGGATGTACTAAAGTTATCTTAAGTTCAAAAATGAGCATTGTTGAAAATCATGTATAAAAACGAGCAAAATATTCATATTGTTAATTATAACTAATTTTGGAAGAGAACTCAAGGCGAACTTCAAAAGAAATATTTTAGGTTAAAATTGTTTATTTAACAATAGTTTCAAGTCAAAGTTGCAATTCTTATTTAATCCTAATGTTGTGGGGCTCATTTCACTTCGTGAAGGACTGTCTACAAATCTTTTTAGAAATTTAAAAAAAAAATTATATTTAGGATTCATATAATTGTTAATTTTATAAACAATATAAGGGCGGAACCAGGCCCTAACCTCAAAATTGAATTTCCTCATTCAATTCCATACATACTAGAATTACACCTTTGTTAGATACTCAGGGCCTACTTCTAGTTTGAATCAGGTATGTATTCGTAGAGAAAAATTGGTTAATTTCAATACTTTTTGTGTAAATCGATTTTTTTGGATTCTAACCCGAGCATTCCAAAAAATAATTTTGCACAAAAAGTATTGAAAAAAGTATCGATTTAGGGTGTAATATGCATAGGAAATTTATGTCTTCTCTAAATGCGCGGAAAAGACATAAAAGTAGGTCCCAAATAATAATAATAACAATAATAATAATAATAATAATAACAATTTTTTCTAAGGTTCGCCATCAGTTCCCTTCCCGATTCAGTTACAATTAAAAGTGAGAATATTTTCCTCGATTTAATAAATAATTTTTGACAATGCACATTTCTGAACTTGGGATAACTTTAGTATATGCTCAAAAAAATAATCATAATTTGTTAGTCGTCTTTTTAAATAATATTTAAGAAAATGAAAATTCATCACAATTTATTTTTTATTGAACTTGCATAGTTTAAACTTTATAGCTCTTCCCCAACTACGGAAATCGAATTACTCTCACGAGGGTGAATAATTTTATTGATTTAAATTTCAATTTTCGAGGCTGGATTAGAAGCTTGAATTTTGCAGCGATTTCATAATCTAATCAGAACTCCTGTCGTTACGTAATTATACTCACGATTCATTCAAATATTTGCAAAAGTTATCAATGTTACGTTTCAGAAGAAATGTACGATTGAATTCACATGGTTTGGAATTTTTTTGTCTATTTAATAAAGATGTTAATTCAACTTCAATTTTGAAAAATGATTTTTAATTTAATTTGAATTTATTATATAATGTGATATTATACAAATAATATTAATTTATAATTATCCCGTGTGGAAAAGCCCCGCTTAGCCCTTTTTGGAATTTTGGCCTTTGTCAAGGGGCCCATGTGGGCAATCCATAGGGGAAAACCCACTAGGGCCCCCGCAGGAGGCCCTGCTCGTTTGCTCAGAAATTTGACGAGGGCCCTACTTTTTGCCCTCAGGCCCCAGTTTATAAAATTCAAACGATTTTGTTCTTGTGATCAATTGTCTTTTGTGTCGAATAGTAACAATATGTCATTTAAATGTGCAGTTATGGAAAATAAAGATAAGTTCCACAAATTTTGATGCGCGTGCAACAATATGGTAAGTTGGTTAAAAGGAAAAACGGGAGCCTGATAAAATGCTGGGCATGAGTTCAAGTACCGGTCAAAGCGCTAATATTTTAATTTTTCTATTTTGAATGTTTTATAAATATTAACAATACATATTTACCTACTATAATATGCTGACAAATGATGAGGAGACAATTATGAAAGGTATTTTTTTAAATTAAAAATTTATCATCGGAGCAACTACGTGGGGCCCACGAGGGCCCCTCTAGGCTAGGCATAAAGGCAACCACAGGGGGAAGCCCATGTTAAATCTTTATTACGTAAATAATTGTAACTTTGATATCACGAGTATTAATAGGCGTTTGAGGATTATTATCGTTAATAGACATGCTGGCTAGATAGTTTCTAATACGAGCCTCGTTACTTTGATTTCAAATCTCGTTCTTTCAAAAAAAAAATTTTAGTTTTTTTTGTGTAAATTTGAGAACATTCTTAAAAGGGAAACAAAATTTTATAATTTTTTCGATTTTTCAAATTTTATTTAATTTCATCATAATTTAATTATAATTCGGTCACACGTGATTTAGAATCGCCAAATATTCAAATTTGATATTAAAAGAAAAAATTTATCGAAGATACCAACAGTTTTTTTGCTTAAAACGTTCAGATATACGTACTATTGAAGTTCTGAAACCCTCGAGGAAATTGAAGTAGAGCCACTATTGTTATTAACAAATATTGTTAAGATACAAACATTTAAATTGAATTTTAAACAATCAGTAGCTAAAAAACGAAAAAACCTTTCATCAGTCATGAGCAAAACATTATTTTCCTTATTTTTGGACAATTTCTATCATTATTTAGCGCTATTATCAAATAATGTTCATGAAAATTGTTTAAACAATTTTTTTTACAAAGAAACTTTTGCAGGTAGATAATTGGTGAAGAAATAATCGACATTCTTGTTGGCCCTCGATTATTCTCTATTTTTTTCAGATTTTCGGACAAGTGTAAGTATGGGAAAAAATTATTATTTATTACAATTTGTTGCTAAAAAATGAAAAAAATTTTCAAGTCGACAAACTTTTTTTTAAGACTCACAATCCCTGAACAGATTCACTGATATATAATTCATTACATATGTACGCCGCTTACTCAGTGAAGGCGCACCCTTAATTAACAAATTCATATTTCATAAATTATCAGTCGTAGAATATCCGATGAGGGCTCATTTGAAAGCTTTTTCCTTCTTCTAAAAATCACTTTCCATGCATATTCACTCTATATCTTACCCAAAACGCACAACCCACCCAAACGTGTGAAAAAATATTTGCAATTTTCAGTTATTTGTTGATAACAAAAGTGGCTCTACTGTAATTTACTCGAGGGTTTCTGAGCTTAAATATTACGTCTATTTGAACATTTCCAGTAAAAAAAAATGCTAGTATCTTCGACTTCCAGCACAAATGCTAATTTGACTGGACTATAAATTGGGAGTTTTTAGTTTGAAAATATTTTCTGATGATAAAAAAGGATTGTGTGCTATTATTTCTGCGTAAAAAATCATGATTTTTTTCTGCATTTCTTACTTTGGGATTTTTTTCATTTAGTTTTTCCAAAATTAAAACGTTGGAACCAGGCCTTAACCTCAAAAGTGAATTGCCTCATTTTACTTTATAAATGCTAGAATTACATCTTTATTAGATACTAAGGGCCTACTTCTGATTCGAATAAAATCTGTATTCAGAGTGAAAAATTGGCTAATTTCAATACTTTTTGTGTAAAACGATTTTTTCGAATGATCGGGTTAGAATAAAAAAAAATCGTTTTACACAAATAGTATTGGAATTAGATCATTTTCTACTCTGAATAAAGACTTGATTCAAAACAGGAGAAGGCCCTAAGTATGTAACAAAGATGTAACTCTATTTTTTATGGAGTAAAGTGGGGCAAATCAGTTTTGAGGTTAGGGCCTGGTTCCATTCTCCAATATAAATTAAATAATATTTTTAACATATTTAAATGGATAAAGAGACAAAAAT
This sequence comes from Melikaiella ostensackeni, assembly GCA_032362435.1. NCBI lineage: Eukaryota > Metazoa > Arthropoda > Insecta > Hymenoptera > Cynipidae > Melikaiella > Melikaiella ostensackeni. Next base: position 12,437 of record JAUMHM010033720.1, read on the forward strand.
AAATACTAAAATAATAAAAAAATATTAAAAATCGTTGATATTCTTAAAATCTAGAGATTAGAATGACTATATGCACGAAAAATGATATATAATTATAATAATAGTGACTTCAGGGTCATGTATCAAGTTCCTAGTTGCATCACGTCCGTTTCTAAACAAGTGCCTTTTAGACTTTAAAAATCGTTTGTAACCCAATATTTGCATTGAAATTGAAGAACGACGTCCTTGCTGGGGATTTAGAAATTTTTGTATTTCCTAATGACCACAAGTCAGAAAACGAGAAAATAATTAATTATTCATTCTTACAATAAACTTGCAAAATGAAATGATAGAACATTCAAATTATCATTAAATAATTATATAATTTTATAATAATTCAGTATTATAATTTTCACCCAATTTAACTCAACCGCAATCCTTTTCTTAAAAAATTCTGGTCAGGAGATCTGGCATTTTCTCTATCAATTTAGTAAATCAAAATTTCCAAATAAGTCATTTTATTTCATGATAAAATTTATTATTATTATATTAATTTATTATTATTTCAGGAGTTTTGAGAAAATTTCAAAAATGATTTAAAATTTGAAAGGATTTCAAAAAATTAAAAACAAAATGTAGATTTTGAAGATTTCAAACATAAAATTTAGAAGCTTTTTAAGAATTTTGAAAGGTTTCGAAAGAATAAACAAATTTTTGTTAGATAACTAGAAAATTTTTTAATAATTTTTTTAATTTAAAAAACTAATTTTGAGAGAAAATTCATAAAAATTCCAAAACATTTTAAAAGACTTCCAAAATTGCAGAAAAAGAATCTGAAAAATTTTACGACTTTTTTTTAGTTTTTCAGGAATTTAGAAAAATTTTAGGAAAAGTCGAATCATTTTAAGAGATACTTAATAGTTTTTAGAAAATTTCAAAAATAATTAATAATTTGAACAGATTTCAAAACATTAGGAAAAAAATGTAGATTTCGAAGATTGTGAACATAAAATTTAGAAGCTTTTTAACAATTTTGATAGGTTTCAAGAAAATAAACAAATTTTCGTTAGATACCTGGGAAAATTTTTTAAGATTTTTGAATTTGAAAAAAGGCACTTCTCTCAATTTTGCAGGATTTTGAAAAAATGTTAGGAAAAAGTCGAATAATTTCTTAAGATATTTAAAGGTTTGAAAAAATTTCAAAAATTATTTAAAATTTGAACAGATTTAAAAAAATTTTTTTCAATATGTAGATTTTTGAAGGTTTTGGACATGAAATTTATAAGCTGTTTAAGAATTTTGAAAGGTTTCAAGAGAATAAACAAATTTTCGTAAGATACCTGGGAAAATTTTAAATTTTTTTCATTTGAAGAAAATGATTCTAAGAGAATATTTATAAAACTTTCAGAAGATTTTAAAAGGTTCCCAAAATTGTCGAAAAAGAATTTGAAAGATTCTGGGGCACTTTTCTTTAATTTTGAAGGATTAAAATTTTTTTTAAAAGTCGAATCATTTTAAAAGATATTTAGAAGTTTTGAGAAAATTCAAAAATAATTTCAAATTTGAACAAGTTTTTAAAAAATGTAGATTTAGGCTTCAAGAGAATAAACAAATTTTCATAAGATACCTGGGAAAATTTCAAATGATTTTTTAATTTGAAAAAAATAATTCTAAGAAAATATTCATAAAAATTTCAAAACATTTTAAAAGATTTCCAAAATTGTCGAAAAATAATGTGGAAGATTTTAAGGCGCTTTCTTTCAATTTTGCGGGAATTTGTAAAGATTTGAGGAATAATGCGAATCATTTTAAAAGATGTTGAGAAGTTTTGAGAAAATATCAAAAATAATTTAAAATTTGAAAAGATTTGAAAAAATTTAAAACAAAATAAAGATTTTTGAAGTCAGTTTAGGAGATATTAAAAAATTCTAGAAGTTTTGAAGAGATTCAAAATATTTTCAAACTTGAAAAGATTTCCGAATTTCCGACTTGAATTTTTTCTAAAATTTGTTAAAATCCGGTGAAGTGAACAAATTGTTTCATAATTTTCTAGATTCTTTTTCCTCATATCTGAAATTTTGAAAAATCATTTTGAATTTTTTAAAGAATCTTAGAAAATTTATATTTATAAAACCTTGAAAACAAACTGATAATGATACTTATTTCCTCGCAAGGCAAGTAACTGCCGTTTAACCTAATGTTTATAAATATAGTTTAAGCTTAAGTTCAAGTGTTCAAAAACTTTTAACAAATTATTAGTTATTCAAAATATTTCATCTTGCATTAAAAAATTGTTTCCCCCTGAAATTGAAAAACTACACGCGCGCCTAGCGCGCGATTAATGATGCTAGTATTCTGAATTGTTACAAAATATGATAATAAAAATTATTTGAAATTTTGATCCAACTAATTTCTAATTAAAAATTAAATTAATTAGAAAATTGGGTTTTATGGATTTTATAGTTTTCGAGACTGGAATAATTTTCGCGAGAGTTTAGTATTTTAACGAAACGTTCCTTGTGAGATCGTGACGCACTTGACTGATGATGCGACAAATAAACATTCATTCTTATCACCATCACTCTAATAGAAGGACGTGACGTCATCGAGCATTCAAAACACTATCACCTTCGCCTCTTTCACTCGCCGCAACTTCTCAGATTTCTAATTTGAAATTCTAATTCTTTTGCTAAACTCTACAGATTATACAACATATAATACTTTTTATTATATAACTAGCAAAAATAGCGCGCTCTGCACCCTTGTAACTTGTTTCTTGTTTCAGTTGCCTAATTATCAAATTAAAATACAATATACTCGAATTTAAAGTACTATAAAAGATAATTGATATTAATCATAACAAAAAATAAATATTAAAATAGCTACTTCAGCTTTCATACAATTTTAATTTTAATCGTCAACTTCTTTAATTTGGAATGTTTATATGTAGTTTAAAATCATGAAATTATACTTTCTTCAGTTTCGACCTTTTATTAATTCATGATAAACCGTTAAGTGGCTCCAATGATCATACAGAATGAAAAAAAACTCACATCAATTTGGATAAAAAGTATATATTTATACTGGTATGGCGACGTTTCGGTCCTGAATAGCCTCTTTTCAAGCCGCTGATAAAAAAAACAATCCTATAATTGAGATAACAGAGATGGAGAAAAATTAAGCTATGTAAAAAATTTAAACAAAAACATTTAGTAAAATCTCCAGCACAAAAATTGTTTTAAAAAAACTTTCAAACGAGATAATAGTTGTATATACATAAAATAACATTAATATCCAATTGCTATAAATTCCCAATCTTAACTTCATTCAATGCCAAAAAACGGAAAAAGAAGATGTAATGAATATCCAAAAAAAAACTCTCCGATTAGTCTGAATTTTTTTTTAGCGTATTGACTGCATAACATCCATAAACCTGATATTCCTCTAAGAATTATAATTTCCACTATTAATAGTGCCACTTATTCGATGGCTTCTGATAAGGGCCTATTAGGGTGCATAGTACCTTATTTACAGGTTCGTGGGGGGGGGGGGGGGGGTATG
>JAUMHM010033731.1:0-15975 GCA_032362435.1 Melikaiella ostensackeni
GTTGTTTGGTACGATGTTCTTTTTCAAATCAATGTTGTTAGTAAAGCGCTTCAAGCAAAAGACATGGACATCGCTGAATGCGTAAAAATGCTAAATAAATGTTGTGAATTTTCAGAAGACTATCGAAAAAATGGGTTTAAGCGAGCCATTATTGCAGCAAAAGGTCTAGCAGAGGAACTACAAATTGAGCCAACATTTAAGCCAATAAAAAGAATCAGACGTTTGAAGCGCCAGTCTGACGAAATTGCCCAAGATGAACACATCGTTTGTCCACAAAAAAAGCTAGAAATCGAATTCTACAATCCTCTGTTGGATACAGCTTTAATGTCTTTGAAGGAAAGATTTGAGCAGCTAAACGACTATTCAGGAACATGGGGTTTTTTGTACAATGGAGATAATCTACCAGAAAGAAAAAAACTTGTTAAATCATGTGCCAATCTTCAAATTAAACTTATGGTTAATTCGAAATCTGAGATATACGGTATTCTGCTTTGCGATGAATTAATAAGTATGAAAGCTTTTCTTTCTGGTAAGGTTAGAGGTAAAAATAATCCGCTAATGGTATTGAACTTTATAAAGCGGCACAGTTCACAAGATTTATACCAGAATATATGGATTGCTTTGCGAATTTTATTTACAATTCATGTTACTGTAGCAAGCGGAGAACGAAGTTTTTCTAAACTAAAATCAATTAAAACTTATTTGAGGTCCACAATGTCACAAGACTGACTTTCCAGCTTAGGAACTTTATCAATTGAAAACGATATAGCGAAAAATCTAGACTTTTCTGCTTTAATTAAAGATTTTTCCGATAAGAAAGCCCGAAAAGTTAACTTCGGACATTAAAAAAACTTAGCTTAAAATCTTAACCTACTTTGTTTTCTTTGTACTAATTTGTATGTATTCTGAACCTATGTTTTCTGAAATAAGATGATTTTTCTGAGGACTCGCCGAACGTGTTTCGATTTTTTTTTCACCAAAAATCTCGAAAATCTAAACAATATTGACATTTTTTATTTTGAAATGGGCGCCATGAAAGATTTTGCCCGAGGGCGCCACATGGGCTTAGGCCGGCACTGCCTGTAATGGACTCAGGAAATTCCGAAAAAACGCTATACTATTTTTGCCTCTGCCCCCGCTCGATTCCCGCAGGTTTCGACCATCGTCCCAACATATTCCGTTTGCACTATGTATAAAAAATACATTTTCCTCGAGGAAGTTGACTTTTCAATAGGAATTAGTCGTTCGCCTAGGGTTACTGGGATGACCCCTCATTGTACAATATCTTCCGTGTGCACCAGATGTAAAAAATACATATTCCTCGAAGAAGTCGTGCAGTTTAACTCTGTGACACTCAAGGCTGCGCAGTCGAGTTATGTCATACTTCCGGATGCGCACTAGAGTTATGCCGCATTTACGACTGCGCAGGACACTTCTGTGGGCTTCATGGTTACGCAGTTTAACTCTAAGATACTAAAGGCTGCGCAGTAGAGTCATGTCGTACTTCCGGATGCGCACTAGAGTTATGTCGAATTTCCGACTGCGCAGTACACTTTTATGTCATACTTGCAGATGCGCAGTAGAATTATGCTGTATTTTCGACTGCGCAATAGATTATTATAGGGTTTATGGTTCGGCACTACGATTGTATGACATTTAAAGCTGCGCACAAAAGACATGTCTTACTCCCTGATAGATGTTATATAACAATACAGCGCATCTGTAACTGTAGTATAACTTTACTGCGCACCCTTAATTGTCATACACATTTAACTCGCAGTAATAACGACCACCTAACTGATGCGCTAAAGTTAATGCTACAGAAGCCTACTATGCAGCCGTGATTGCGACATAACTATAATGCGCAACCTTGAATTCCATGTAAGTTGACTGCGTAACCGAAAATGCAGCATCATTCTAGTGCAAGTACGACATAATTCAACTGCGCAGCCTTAGGTGTCATAGAGTTGAAATGCGCAACCATATATTCCACAAAAGTGTTCTGCGCAGCCGTAAATACGGTAAAACTCTCGTGCGCATCCGTAAATATGACTTAACTTCTCTGCGCAGACTTGAGTGTCAAAGAGTTGAACTGAGTAACCATAAATACTATAGGAGCCTACTGCATATCCGTAAATGCGCCATTACTCTAGTGCGCATGTGGAAGTACGACTTAACTCTACTGCGCAGCCTTTAGTGTCATGGAGTTGAACTGCGCAACCATGAAGCCCACGGAAGTGTCCTGCGCAGCTGGAAATGCGTCATAACTCTAGCGTGCATCTGGAAGTACGACATAACTCTACTGCGCAGCCCGTAGTGTCATAGAGTTGAACTGCGCAATCATTAAGCCCATAGAAGTGTCCTGCGCAGCCGTAAATGCGGCATAACTCTAGTGCGCATCCGGAAGTACGACATAACTTCACTGCCCAGACTTAAGTGTCATAGAGTTGAACTGCGCGACGATAAACACTATAAAAGTCTACTGCGCCGCCGTAAATGCGACATAACTCTAGTGCGCATCCGGAAGTACGACATAACTCTACTGTGCAGCCTTGAGTGGCATAGAGTTGAACTGCACAACTTTTTCGAGGAAGATATATTTTTTTCCATCTGGTGCACACGGAAGGTATTGTACAATGAAGGGTTATCGCAGTAACCCCAGGCGAACGACTATTTCCTATTGAAAAGTCAACTTTCTCGAGGAAAATGTATTTTTTACACCTAGTGCAAACGGAATATGTTGGGACGACGGTCGAAGCCTGTGAAAATCGAGCGGGGGCAGAGGTAAAGGTAGAATAGCGTTTTCTCGGAATTTCCTGGGTTCATTACAGGCTGGAATACGCAGCCGAAAAGTTAGTGGAGTTTCCGCGGAAAGTCAGCGGAACTTCCAGCTGGAATTTCCGTAGAATTTCCGTGGAGTACTTTCCGGGGAATCCTTCCACGTGGGTAATTTGGGTAATCTTTTTAGACGATTTATACATGGTGATTCTTATTATTGTTTTGACGAGAAAAAAAAACGTAAAAAGATTTTTGAGGTTAAATGTGATGAAAAATTATAGACTCTGATGTTAGACATTTGTATTAGAAATACATACTTTATTACAAGATTGAAAACACTGAATTATTTGCTAACCGATTTTAGCCACACGTATATTGATTGAGATTAAACCTACTCGATGCACGAATAAAATCATGACGTGCGCATGTAGGTTCATTTATCCCGATCAGCTGATGCCGCTTATAGCACAGTTGGTAGTGCGGCGAATGAGTCGAGCGACAAGCGCGGTTGTCACTAAGCGTTAGAGCTATTTGACACCACGCGCTATTGAAAATTAACACGAGAGATTGATGTCAATCCGAAGAACGGGCCGGGCCAAGCGCAACACTTACCAAGCTTGCGTTGCTGTTGCCATTAGCACGAGGGGTTCGTGTGAATTAACGAGCGGGCAGTTGTGGCTAGTGCTATGAAAAAAAAAATTATTCTAACACTTACCGCTCGTGTCACAGTTTCTCCGTGTAAGTTGAATTTGAATGAAAATTCAAGTTGTAGAAAACCTGAAAAAAATGAATAGATGAATAATAATGGAAGTGAAATTTAAATCGGGGTAAAAATTCAAATTGTTATCGAATTCGCCTTTGGACAAACTCTCTTTAACAAGGGTCGAGCGTGGCACCTTTAATCTAGAGTTCATCTAAAATTTTTGTCCACAAAAGTGTACTATACTTGTTTGAGCAGAATTTAAATATTGTGCAACAATTTATGAAGCCGAGCTCCTTATAATTTCTGAAGTAATATTATTATCAAAAAATGTAAAAAGTTTCACATTTGACTTTTTCTGGTAGTGGGTTGTCGTGGAAACATTACATGTTGCCTACTCTCAAATCTCCATGCTTGTCGGACTTAGCTGTTTTTTTCCAGACTTATTTTCAACATCGTTTCATGAAAATATTTTCCTTATTCGTACCGTTAGCTTAATAGTAAACCTTTCCGAATGAAAGAGACCGGGTCAGTGCATAAATAGTTTAGTTCTGAGTTCTCAAAGTTGGATTTTGGCGTTGTAAAGAATCAAAATTTTAAATGGCACGGAGCACTCTTCATTAGGCACATGCTGAAATAATCATTTTCAAAACTGTATTCTTTATGAACTAACACCGCTACAGGGTCTGAAGTTTTCACAGAAAATGTATTTCATATTCCTTTATAATATATTTTAAATGCAGTTTCTAAAGTGCGACCACCTAACTACGCTCGACCCTTCTTAAAACAGTTGTTAAGCTTGAGAATAAGAGATAATCGTGTTTCATTATTTTGAAATGCTTGATATTATTTCTTGTCGAGTATTTCAAGTTAGTTCTTGGAATGGTTAAAAACTACGAAAAAGATAACTAGATTAATTCCTTGACTAGAGAAGAATTAAACAGTCAGTTTGTTAGCCGTGAATTATCCACAGCCTGTAACGTAGAAGTCTTCTGTAATCGATTAGCCAAACTCGAATGTGATAAACGAGGAGAAATTAAATTCAGAGTTCTCGGTAAGAGTTCGATGAATTCCAGATATTCGACCCGCGATAGAATGAATACGAATCAGTCCCAACTCGGATTGATGTGAACCAATTTTCAATCCGAATGAATCCGATTTAATCCGAACTTGAATTCATTCTATTTAAAATTCAGTATATGTCAATCCCAGTTCGGATTAATTCGTATTCATTCGGATAAAAAATTTGGTTCGGATTGATTCGGATTTGTTCAGATACAAATTTCGAAGTAATTCTAATTGGTTGCGACTGGCTTGGATAGTATTTTCATTCAAAACTTTTACCAGGGTGATACTAACAAGCTAATTGCAACTCATTTAGTATATATGTTTTTCGAACAAGATCAGTAAAATCGATTCAGCTGGTCAAACTGGTGATATCGCTACTTCTTTGACACCTTCAGAAAGTTTCAAAGTCGGTCAAGCATCTCATACAATAGACGCGCTACCTGAAATCACCATTCCGTCTGAAAACGCATTATTAAGAATCAGAGTCTTCTAATAATCCATTCCGATCTCACGCACAATGTGCCTAAGAAAACTTCCTGTCCTGAGTGTGCTCGAAAGGGGTTAAACGTGTTGTATAAGTTGAAGAAATAGAAATTTAAAACACTTCTCTACCTGATTATTAAACCGTATTAAAACTCCAAGAAATTTAAGTTGAGTTAAACCACCTGAGTTACAAAAAAATGAAATTGTTAATAAAACATACAAATTTGAATTTGGCACATTAACAATTTTCACAATTATTTTACAAAAGTTCAAAGTCAGTGAATGAAACTACACCTTCTGACGATTTAGCTACTTAATTTTGACATGATTTTATACTTATGGAAAAGATTCTCGCATCAAGTTGGTAGTAGGGTGTATACTTTAAACAGTGAATAATACAAATAATAATGTAGCCTCGAAGAGGATTGAAACTTTTGTTGACGAAAGGCAAGTCCTCGGAAAAGTTTTAGATAATGAAAGGAAACTGGGTGTTTGGAATGCTAGAGGTGTAAATGATCTTAAGGAGAAGGAAATGCGGGATAAAATGTGCGTGAGGGAGCTAGATATTTTATGTATACCGGAAACGAAGAAGAAGGGATGTGAGATGAGAAAGAAAATGGACTCAAGCTTTGGTAGCCGAAGAGTCGGTCTGATTATGAATGATATAGAAAAACAGCATGTCAAAAAGTATGAATGTTTACCTCCTAGATTATTATGGGTTGGAATGAAAGTAGGAATCAGAAGGCTTTTTGTTATAGCATGCTAAGCTCCAGTTGATGGTGACAGTAGGGCTGTAAAAAATACGTTCTGAGACCTGTTAAATGATGAATAGCCAGGTTGGTGTGCAGCGCGAAGGTACCGACAGGGTATTTGGTCATTTCGAAGACCCAAAAACGAACGGTAATGGGGATAAAATTATCCACATATATACTTGGTGCAGAGGCAATAGCCACAGTATGATTGACTTTGTCGTAGCGGATAAGAGACTGAGAGGGCTTGTAAGGGATACAAGGGTTTTATGAGGTTCTGAATGTGAAACGGATCACTACCTCATAGTTTTAAAAGTAAACCTGGGTCAAGCATGGAGGAAAATAAAAATTAATAATAAGTCGAAGCAGACGCGAGTTAGAAAAGAGAATTTGCAGAGATTAGAATTACAAATGGTACATCGTGAAAAGCTGAATAAATATTTAGAGCATCATGAAGAAGACTTGATTGGCATCAGGCAATAAAAATATAGAGGGTGCACGGGTAATACTACGGGACAGCAACTTCAAGAGTGCATCTGAAGTGTGCGGCAGAACGGCTGCTGAAAGAAAGGCTGGAGATGCTTGGTGAAATAATGAAATCCATGTGGCTGTCAACGAGAAAAAACAAGTGTACTCGAGAATGTTAAATATCAAAGGTCTTAGCGATGAGAAAAGGTCTAGATTAGAAAATGATTACAGGGATGAAAACAGAAAGGCTTAGATATTAGTCAAAGAAAACAAGAATAAAATCCTAGAAGAAGAAGATGAAAAATGCAAAATGATTTCAGAGGAAGTAAGAAATTGTTCTGGAAATAGGTTAAGAAGATTAGGAAAGGAAGTACTAGCACTGAGCTAGTTGGAATTAAGAATGCTGATTGTGAAATAATGTGGGATTCGGACAAAGTGAAAAACTGTATAAGTGAATTTATCAAGAAATTGTATGGTGGTCAAGATATGGAACATAACAACTGTGATACAGAAGAGGATACGTTAGGCAATCCCGTTGTAGGTGGCAAATGATGATTGGAGAAAGGCGATTATCGTCCCACTCTACAAGGGAAAGGGCGATAAAGTTGACTGTACTAATTATAAAGCGATTTGCCTACTAAGGGCAAAATATTTGCTGAAATACTTATTGGGATCAGATACTTAGCTTGCGACAGATCACAGAAAAAAGTTTGAGAGTAAACAAAAGAGTTTTCTGTGCATTTATTAGTCTGAAAAGAGCTTTCGATAAGGTAAAAAGATTAAAGCTTTGGGAAGTCCTAAAAGGGTATGGAATGAATGGTTGGCTTCTAAAAGCAATAAAGGCAATAAATAATGATAGTAAAGCAAGTGTAAGAGTAAATGGACAACTTAGCGATTGGTTTGATATTAAGCAAGGTGTTAGGTAAGGCTGCGTTATGTCCTCCTGGATGTTCAATATATACATGGACAAATGTCTAAGAATGTCTCTCTTGAATGATCATTTTGTAAACTCATTGTAGTTGATCCCAAAACATTTGTCCTAATTAATCACATAAACGAACCCACATTTTTTCATAATGTTTCTTCCCAATATGCAATCTATAATCACCCTTTGAATACTTATTACCAGTCATCAACAATTCAGTTAGTGTATTCCGAACAGAAACATTAACCGAAACCCGTCATCAAATGAAAGCGAAAATTTACCCACAATTTTTAGGACCCTTTCGAATCACTAAAGTTCTATCCTTCAAGGTTCATGATGCTAACGATTTGTCCCATATAAAAATAAGAAAACACTAGGAATGATCCGTATTCCGAATCTTAAATCCCCTCACAGTTCTATCTTATATTCTGATTTTGACCCATAATACCCTTAGCCAAGTCGCTTACGAAAGCTCATTTGCCGTATCCGTTAGCGAACCCTGTAATATGTCTGTGCTAGAAAATTTGATCCAACTCAAGCAGGATATATAATTGTCAGTTACCCTACTGCAAATACTACCCTAAAAAACTAATTTTGCCAAATAATTCTTTTCTTAGCCGAGATCTAAAATATACCTTTTCTCAATCGTTCCAGAATAATACTATAAACCTGTGCAATTTTGTAGTTGTTCTAATGTAACAGTTCCCCATTGTTATTTCACTGATATTATTCGACGTGGCCCCTCCACATATTATTTTCTGATTTAACAGATTCCAATTGAAGTTTTGCCTTTCCCCCTTCACATGACCCAACCCTTAAACACGTGGTACAAAGGTAAATGTACCTCAAATAACTCATAAAATAATAGTAACTTTAACGTAGTAATGAAGACTTATAAACTCAATTGATAATGCCTTGAGTAGTCCACTTTATTTTTGTAGATGGAAGAAATTTAATATTTTGGGGAACTTGGAGCATTCAGTAGAATTAAATAGAGAATTCGTTTTATGTTATGATGCTGCTGATGAATGATAAATTAGTTTTAAGGCTCTGTGGTCCATATACAAAAATTGAGGTTTTGCTTGCCTGAAGCCTGGTTCGGCCTTTTCCGGAGTGGGAGGTGTTGTGACGTTGCATTTTTTTCCAAATCACAAATAGGCAATTCTCTGGCCGGATTAAAAAATTTAGTGATTATTCTTAAATATCTTCAGAGGTCACACGGTATTCCAAGACTCGTTCTGTTCAAGTTAGTAATTAAGTATAGCTGATTCGCTAGTTTTTCTTTTATTTGTATGGAATTTCTTAGAGCTTCATTATCATCATCAATTTTTTTAAAAATGTGGAGAATTAAAGGGACACTTGATAACCTCGATTGAATCATCACCCAACTTAAGCTATGGATTGCCCACATCAGGCTTCAGAAACTTCTTCGACACTTCGTCTTCTGGAGTGGAATTCAACCTGAACCTTCTGCAAGGAAATGTTCCAGTCAAGACAACTGTAAAATTCATCAGCCGGTGGGCCTTCCATTTTCAACCAGACTAGCAAGATCTCCAGATACACGTTTAAGTTTAGCATCATGATTTTGGAGTAATTTTGAGGATTCTGAGTTGAGTATTTTTGAAAATATCTTGAAGATTTTGAATTGAGTATTTCCAGAAATAAAGGTAGACTTTTGAGAAATTTTAATAAAAGACGTGGTCATGGAGTTTTTCTTAGGATTGGATTATGAAATTTTGTAAAGAAATATGTTATATTGGGAAAGTTTAACTTGTGCATATTAGTTAATAATTTATAATGTATTTTGCCAATCCCCATAATTGCGTTACCCTGATGTAACAGCATTGCATTTTGCCGAACTCTAATATTGCCCTACCCTTATTCAAGAGTATTGAAGATATTTGGCCCAATCCTAAATTTTTACCCATGTGAACAGACCTCATTGCATAACCCAAAATCAATAATTTTGATCATTTTTACCGAATCCTAATTTTGCGTTTTCATCCCAATTTTATGTCGATAAAATCTCTGAAATTGTTTATATTTGCTGAAGCATGATTTTATGTCTCAATTCCGAATTTCTATGTCCCAATCTCCGTATTGAAAAATTCTTGGAATACTATACGTATTGAGCGTTAGATTAGTTAGAAATTGTTCGTTCATTGGAAATATTGTAAATTAAATGTAGAATCCTTATTATTCATTGCATTTGAATTTTGTTTAGGAATCTGATTATATAAAACTACTGTAGAAAGATTATTACGAATCTTATTCATTCCAATACCATTAAATCTGATTTTAATAAATTTCAAATATTATATGATGAAGTTAATTTGTATTCATTTCTAGACTAAGAAACCTCTCTTGCGAACTACCCCATCTACCAATTTTTGAGAATGAGCCAGTCGGGAATTGTTCCGGTACATCACGTTTTATAATATAAGATTTGAAGATTTTTGAGTTTTGCGGAGTATTTTTGATGAAAGATTTTGTGTGTCATTTTTTGCTAAGTATTCACGTTCTTGAAAAAAGTAGACCAATAGATACCTGGCGCCCTGACAAAATTCTGAGAATGTCTGAGGTTATGATTTTGCTAATGAAATCATGAAACGTGGTGCCAAAGTTGAATGCTACTAAAATGAAATGAAGTCAAAATTAGTAGAGTTACATGAGTTAATTCAAATTACAAACGAACTATTTAAGTGAAGAGGTAACAATACATCAATATGTATATAAGCATTATGCTCATTCACTGAGGTGGGCCGAAAATGATAATGAAAAATTAAAGTTACAAAAATGTAACTTTGTATCAGTCATAATTTTATGAAAATGAGCAAAAATGATTTTTTTTTTTAGATTTGATTAATTTTTATTAAAATTAACAAAATTTTAGTATTATGTATATGTCTTCTGTTCGCACTGAAGAATCGAGCAATACTTTCCTAAGACTTTAACAAACAAATTTCTTAGACCTTAAAGCTGTTATGGCTTGCTTGCTTATTGCAACCAGAGACATATAATACATAAAACTAAAGAAAAAAGTTTAATGAAAATTAACTTAATCTCAAAAAATGTCAGTTTCGTTCATTAAAAAAAATTCTAACCTATAAAAAGTTGTATTTTTTGAATTCTAATTTCTTATGAGAATCTAGTACCAATAACTGTACGTGAAAAATATCATAATTTTCGTTCCCATGAGCAAATTTTCTTTAAGGCTCAAAATAAAAAATCTGCCTGCTCAGCTTAGTTCACAGTGTAATGCATATACAGATGCTTGAGGGGCTTGAATGTGTGCGTTTGTGTTGGGCGCATGTACATACAGAGTGGTGAGGTCCATACTGATACAAATTCACTGACTATTCATTAAATATTCTCGGACTCAGTCAAGCTTCTGAGATTTTTCTCTAAAAGTACCCAGGAAGCACTTTTTAAAGATCCAAGTAGCCCTCATAAATTTTCTGTAGGCTCATAAACTTAGTTTTGCAAATATAGTCGAAATTTTTCTAAATAGCAAGGAACTACAGAGGTTGCCTTGAAAGAGCATCTGGCTATAGTGGACCAGGTAGAAAGGGTTCTTGTAGTAAAGTTGCAGTGCAGTGGTCAGATATAAGACCTTCCAATATAAATTTGTTTTCAATTTCCAAATTAGAGACTCAGAACTTCAAAAATCAGAATCCACGGATTTTGACAATCACAGATAATTCAAAATATATCATATTTTTCACGTATCTCGTAAACTTTGTGTGATACGTAAAAACAGATAGCATTTTAAGATTTACGATCAGAGGAATACGAATACTGTATATAAATACAAATATATAGGTTGTGCATATAAATATATGCATGTAAATAAATCAATGATAATTTTCAAAGTGTTAAAAGGGGTAAGTTTTATGAAGGTTATATGATAACGAGACCATTACTGACTGTTGTACTGGGCGTAGGTTAGTTGCGCTAATTGCCCTCCTCTAATCCCGGTTTCGAAAAAGGTTCCCACAATCCTACCGGGTAGTTGCGCCAATCTTATACCTGCCCGAAAATTTAATAATCCCAAATTTATGTTTAGAAATAGTACCTGAGAAACTGTAGTAAATGGTGTAATAAATAATATGTATAGAAAAATTTAACTTGGAAAGGGGTAGGGGTGCAGTCGATTTGTGGTAAATAATGGATCTCCAAAATACATATTTTTTAGAAATATAGAAAAATGCAATTATGTAATAGTAGCAAGAACGAATGCATGTTCATCGGAAATCACCTCACATGACTTGGACCTCATCCGTTAAGCTTTTAATCCTCCTAATCCGTCCCTTGAAGAGTCTTAGTGCAACTTACCTATGGTTCACGAACTACCTGAGGGAGATTAGCGCAACTCGCCGCTGCCGGTTGTACTTCGGTATCCTCAAGGTTCGACTGCCATAAATTAAGCATTAAAAAAAGACTCTAATATCTAAGACTTTTCCTAGAGAAAAAATCATTCAAATAATACCTTAAATTTGACTGAAATCCACCCAAACTCGCCTGCGACTTTCGTCTGAGATATTCCTAAGATTTTGTTTCGGTGGGGGTATAAATGTAGTGGAGAGTGAGTGAATGTAAGTCTAGATAAATAGAAAGTGATCAGAGCAGAAATAAGGTAAGGAGAAGTGTCTTCAATAATAAGTGGAGCTTAATATTGTTGAATAAACGATGAATTTAGTAAAATAGGTAAGTGAGGTTAGGTTTGGAAAATGACAGCTGGTGAGTAAAAGAGGCATGGTGCAGGGTTTCAGAAACAAGATAATTAAAGTGAGATTGAACGAGGAGTTTTTTGAAAGTGTGGTTTTCTCATAGCATCCCAGCAAAAAAGAAAGAATTGATACGCATTGAATCGAAAAGACTAAGACACCCCGTAAATCCCGCTTTGCAACAATGACGCATTGGGCCATTGTGTTAATGCGTGTAAATTCGAGAATACGGTATTTTAATTTCGAATACTTCTATACGTACAAATACGGGGCACAAGTTGGAAGTCAGCGAATTCACGTCAATGTGTCAGCACGCAAACGCTTCAACATTGGTCAATACGTCTCAATTCCTGAGAGTAAAAGGCACACTCGAATTCGCCCCAATTTGTGACAATAAATTCCAGCAGGTGTTGATTTATACAATTTGATCCGTAACAGGACGACCAACGTGCGGGGCGTATAAGGTTGTGAATGTCTAGTAAATAGACCCGTAGCTCAGTGGGGGTACTCTAGACTGCTACACAAGGGATCGCTAGTTTGAGTCTCGACGCATGCACTCATTATGAATTCTTTTTCGAATTGACCTAGACCACGCATTCAGATGAATTCACATGCATTCAATTCGCGCAGCCTTAATTCATCTAAATGCGTCTCAATTCGTCCAGACGAATCAGAAAATGGGATTCACACGCATTCAAAGCATGTTAATCATCCCCAATTCATATCGATTCTTTTTTTTGCTGGGATAGTGCATAAGGAGTCAAGAAATCCGTAAGGTTAAACTTTTATGCATTATACAGCCTTCTTGTGCAATATACAGACTTTCAGCAGACGATTTTCAATTTTGAGCGGCAGCTATCTAACCTCGCATCGTCGACATTTACGATCCTTACGACATTTACGGAAATTTATATGAAATTTTAGAGCATTTTGAATTCAAAAATAGTTATTATTCCGTCTAGTTATAATTTTTATGAACTTCAAAGAAAACTTGCAGGAATTTCTATCAAAATAACTATGAATTTCCACATGAATATTATTTGAATTTTACGAAAATTTCACTTTGACTTTTTTAATTATTGAAAAATACGTATAACTTAGAAGATACAATACACTTAATTGTAATTATTTTAAATTGTTGAAATTATTCGTAAGCGTTTGTGGAAATTTCGGATTTGCTACAAAAAGCTGTAAAAAATATGAAAAATAAACCTTCATTTCAAAGTGATGTTCCTATTTTTAGCAGGAAATTTAATTTCTTTATAGTTGTGTGTAGGTAATTTTTCAAATAAAAAACTTGGAAAAGCTACAACCAGCTTTTTCAAATAATGAGTTTTCGTTATTTTTTGTAGAAATTCGTATTTAAAAAAAAACGCATTTGAAATTATGAAAAACTAAACGTTCATTCTGGAGTCATATATGTTCCTACTTTTTTTGTTGAAAATGGTATTTATTCATAAACGTATTTGCAGAAATTTGTTTGTTTTTAACAAA
This sequence comes from Melikaiella ostensackeni, assembly GCA_032362435.1. NCBI lineage: Eukaryota > Metazoa > Arthropoda > Insecta > Hymenoptera > Cynipidae > Melikaiella > Melikaiella ostensackeni. The sequence goes on from JAUMHM010033731.1 coordinate 13,393, forward strand.
ATATATGAAAAAAATCAACTAGCATTTGTAATCAAAAAATTTCAGTCATTTTTTTGTAGCAATTTGTAGCTATTTTAAATGATAATCTATTCCAAATTATGAAAATACTGAACCTTTTTCTTAAGACATTGTGATGTTGCAGTTTGCATTCCACAAAGTACACTTCATAGAAATATTTCAGTTGAAGATATTTCAGCAAAATCATAAATTATGTAGTCCGACACACCTCCGAGACTGCACGATGCTCCATGTTTCGTCTAGATCTAATTTATAATTTAATTTCTTTTAGCTGATTTGTTAAGAATTCTTATTTTTTTCTATATGTCAACCCTTTCTCCGAGTCAACATCATCATCGCGGGACAGCGAAGGAAGCTGAGACTCTACGGGACGTCGTAAAGGCTTAGTCAGCTCGCTGTTCTTACTGAAACCTTGGTATTTTAATTTGAATTCTCCCGCCAGATCTACAATTCGGCGCTGCTGCTAACCTAACATCAGAAACTTCAATTGTGAATCACTTCAAAATACCGACAGGAAATCTTCTGGATTTGCTACAGGACCTGGATTGTTGCAGAAAAGCTCCAAGATTCCTCGATCAACCTATCATTTGTCCCTGTGGGATTTGAAGCAGTCCTGATGAGGAGATCATACTTTCGATATCGGCTACACGCGTGGTAGCTGTGTAGCTCAGGTCCGTATCGTCGATACTTCGAATTTATAATTTCAGTGCAAGATTTTAAATTGTTTAGGATGAGCCTGTTAGATTGTAAATGTTCAGAAGACGTTCGCGGAGAGTAAGGACAATGAACTATGTTTATACAAATAAGGCAAGCAGCAGCAGGAATTCCAAAGAATAAAATCAAAGAACTTTGCTCTTACCGACGTCGAGGTTCCTCGTGACCTTTCAAAATTCGAAGATTGTGCGTCGAATCAACCGTTTCCACGGAGGTCCGAGCCAGGTCATCGAGTGAGCACAGAGGAACGATCGACGTTATACAACGAATTAGTCGGTTTGAATTCTTTATTCTAATCTTGTGAAACCTTTCAGCCCCGTTTGCCAAGAAAGCAATTTTTCCTTTGTGTAATTTTGGCCCAGAAAGCCGTGTCAATAAGTTTGGCCCAGAAAGCCATGACAATAAGTTGGCCCAGAAAGCCCCTGTCCCCAAATCTCAAAATTTTTAATCAGTTGTTCCTTCCCAATGCCCTTGAAGTGCAATAAGTCGACCTCCACCTCCTACTTATAAAAATTATTCTTTATGAAGCTAGGTTCAATTACTGATTTTTGCGAAATCATGGAGTATCGAGACGGAAAAGCGATTATTTTTTGAGCCCACTCGCTGTGTTTCAAATATTTCAGTTGTAACCTCATTTGCAAAGATTGTTTCCGTTTCTAAATGATCAAAATAACATAAAGATGTTAATCTAGAATTTTCTTCCAGAGATTGTTAATTATTTTGAACTTTGATCAGATTGTGTATCACCAATCGTATGAACTTCCTAAAATAAATGGAAACTTAAGTTATTGTTCTGATCGTTGTTTTATCATTCACGAGAAAAAAAACTGTCGATACGAAACCTCGTCCTCTACCTAATTATCCTACTCTCGATTTGAGTAGCGCGAAGATAATAGGGAATTTCTGATTCCGGTACATCATAACCTCAAAATTGTTGTTTGTTCAGTTATGCTAAGTTGAGAATTTGAGAGTTAGAAATCTAATGTTGATTTTTTTGAGATTTTGTTCGTGTGGTTGATATTCTGTTGCTTCTGAGCTGAGTCTAGCTCTCGGCGTAATTTGTTGAGATTAATTAAATTCGAAGTTATGGTGCCGAAGGTATATTATTTTTCCTTTCACAAAAAGGAATTATTATCATAATATGCATTTTTCTATTTCTAGCAGGAAGTTATACAACTAGCTTTTTCAGTTCATAAATTTTCGTTATTTAAAATAGAAACTCGTAATTTTGAAAAGAACTATTAGAAATTACATACTTCTAGCTATCTAAAATCTAAATCGCTGATAATTCACTCAGAATGAGTAATCATTCACTGGAAAATGCAGTTATATCTCATTGATTTCTCAGTAGAAAAAGTTATTGCAGTTCAAGTAAGCATCACTGAAATCTTATTAATATTTTCTACTGAAAAACCAGTGAACTGGGAATCAGTGAATTTTCACTGATTAAAATTTAGAGACATAGGCATGAATCTATATTGACAAGCAGACAGAAGAGGATAGACAGGAATAAGCGAGGGGTAAAGAAGTGGGGTTCAGCCAACTGATGGGATGGCGCCCCAGAATCTAACTAAATTGGTTACAGCAACCATTTTACAGGCCACACTATCCAATCTCTTCTCTGAGTGTACGGCTTACCCACAGTAGTTCTGTGTATGGTGGCGTATAGGATCCTACATATATTCCTTTAAGAAAACTATATAGAGACCTATATAGCTATTTTCAGTAGGGCAGTTCTCAAGAAGGCATGATCAGCGCGACCTAATTGGTTAAGGCAGGATTCTACTTTGACCGCTCGAAAAAAATGCTATTTTTGTCAATTTTTTATTAGAACATTAAGAAAGATATTGA